>BLSH010207625.1:110070-129715 GCA_018402905.1 Glandirana rugosa | reverse complement strand
TACGCTTGACTTTTCTCAGTTCACGGGCAGTTATTTTGCGCCTTGGTTTTTCCACACGCTTCTTGCGACCCTGTTGGCTATTTTGAATGAAACGCTTGATTGTTCGATGATCACGCTTCAGAAGCTTGGCAATTTTAAGAGTGCTGCATCCCTCTGCAAGATATCTCACTATTTTTGACTTTTCGGAGCCTGTCAAGTCCTTCTTTTGACCCATTTTGCCAAAGGAAAGGAAGTTGCCTAATAATTATGCACACCTGATATAGGGTGTTGATGTCATTAAACCACACCCCTTCTCATTACTGAGATGCACATCACCTAATATGCTTAATTGGTAGTAGGCTTTCGAGCCTATACAGCTTGGAGTAAGACAACATGCATAAAGAGGATGATGTGGTCAAAATACTCATTTGCCTAATAATTCTGCACACAGTGTAGTTCTTTCACTTTACATATATATTTTACATTCCCATTCGTCCCTACCCTCAAGGAGCTAACAATCTAAGGTCCCTAACTCATATTCATACATACACATACTAGAGCCAATTTAGACAAGATCCAATTAACTTACCAGCATGTCTTTTGGAGTGTGGGAAGAACTTGGAGTATTTCAAAGAGGGTGTGTATACCTCTCAGATGAGCACCTGAATGCAGTTCAACATGGGTGCTGGCTCTGGCTCACCATTGCAAACATCCAGAATGAAGAGAAAACTGGCCGCACATCACCACAGGACTGATGCAAATAAAATCCTTTATTGTCCTCACAGTCAGAGAAGCAAAACAGGACAACTGTTGATGCGTTTCACACTCAAATCACGCGCTTAAATCGGAGTTCCACCCTATTAAAAGTCAGCAGCTACAAAAAGTGTAGCTGCTGACTCTTAATAATTTAATAATAATTTAATAACTTAATAATACAAAAAGTGTAGCTGCTGACTCTTAATAATCGGACACTCACCTGTCCCAGGCTCCAGCGATGCAGTCACCTGCAGCCTCGCTCTTCTCCCCCTCCTTCATGCGGTGCCGACATCACAAGTGTGGGCGCCGGGCTGTGGCTTCAAACATGCGTGAGTCGCGCTGCACGCTGTGAATGGCTGGAGTATCTTCTGGGACCTGTGATGTGTCCCAGAAGATCGCCAGGTATGGGGGGAAGATGAACTTCCTTCCGACTCCAGGAGAAGAAATGGACCTGGGACCCTGTGAAAACAGAGTCCCCGACCAAAAAAAAATAGACATGCCAATTGTGGCATGTCGGGGGGTCACCTTCCCTTACAGCTGAAGTTCCACTGTTGGGTAAAACTCCGCTTTAATCATAACCGCAACCATAATTATGATTAAGCACATCATTTGAGTGTGATACACGTCAACAGTAGTCCTGTTTTGCTTCTCTAAATGTGAGGACAATAAAGGATTTTATTTACTTTAGTCCTGTGGTGGTGTGCGTCCAGTTTTCTCTTCACTCAGGAAGCTGGAGTACTCAGAGGAAACCCATAAAGGCACAGGGAGGACATGCAAACTACAGGCAGGTAGTGCTGTGTTTGGGATTCAAAACCAATGACACTGGTGCTGCTAGGTGGAAGTGCTAACCACTTAGCCACTGTGCTGCCCCCACTAAGCCACAGTGCTGCTCATTTAAGCCTTGTCCTTCTTGGCAGTAAGTCTGTCTTGCTGTACACAAAGACCCTAGCTTTTGGTGACTTGATGTCAGAGAGCAGGTGGATATTTTACAATCGCTCACATATTCAGGTATATGGAGTGTTTCAAGTTCTGTTGACCAATCTGCTTATCCCTTCTGAATAATATCTGGGTGATTTTATTGGTTGACTTTACTTAAAAACAGCATAATCTGAAAACTAAATAAATGTAACTGTCCATTTAATGTGACGGTTTACAGGAATGTATTTATGTGTATAATATTCAGTAACAACATTACATGTAAATAATCTAATTTCCCTTTAAAATATCACGAGCAAGATAAGAATGAAATCATGGCATGCCTCCAGTAATCCAGGAAATGTTCTCAAGTATATATTCCTCAGTAATTATCATGAAATGAGAGGCAGCTTGTGGCTGTCTTGACTGTTTTTTTTATCTTAACAGCCAGAGGAGGTAGAGACATCTGCTGTTGTTTCATCATGTCAGATAATTAGTAAAAAGGAAGGAAGGCCTAAAGTTATGTTACCCCTGACACTAACACTTGTCTAATACTTTTTTTTAACCAAGAGTCAGTATTTTAAGATATGCCCAACATGAGAGATTTACTTAGGTTACCCACCATACAGTGTTAGGTAAATAATTCTGAAAATAAATTACATACTGGTTCTAACTGAGGAACCTATTTGATGTTTTCACATTTTGTTACAATAAAGAAATTCAGATGAACATAATTAAATGGTAGGGATTACAGAAACACCATTGTTTCTAGTAGTATGTATAATCAAAAGTGGTTCTGCTGAATTTTAGGTCAGTAAGTCCAACATGTCGGGTAGATGGCTCTATGATTCTGAAGGACTACTATTGTAAAAAGAAAGATACTCTATTCTGATCTGTATCTGTAGGTGATAAATATGTGTAATGACAGTATTCAGTATAATAACTGAATTTTATTTTGCTTGCCATTATTTATATTTCTCTATATTTACATAGAGATCAGTAGAGGTAACAGCGGCAAGTGTTATGACTAACAATAACATTCTCACGGAGCTTACAACAGTTACCCATATTTATTTACATGGTTCAACCTAATCTCCAAAAAAAAACCTGCTGCTTAATGCAGCAGTAAAAATATTTTGGTCACTTGTACCTATAGTACAGTACAATGAATATTTCCTGAACGTGCACAGTTTAGGAGATATTCACAATTTCTGCAGCGGGAGACATCACCAGTGCATGTGCAATATGCTTTGAATTGAGGGCACACTGAATGAACCATCATTCCAGACCGATGTGCAGTGGCTGTGACTCTCATGCACATGTGCAGGAGTGATGTCATTGCATCTTTTCCATTTAAAGGGCTGGAGCCCATGAATCTGGATGGAAGACTGGGTGAAGATGGAAGCCCTGTCAGTGGTGACAGCGTGCCACTGGAGGGAACCCTTTTACAGGTAAGTCTGTCAAAATGTTCCGGTATTCAGTGCATACTAGAACATTGGAGGACAGTATTTTTTTAAGACTTTACTATCACTTTAAATTTCCCTGTCAGTGTTACAGTTCATTCCAACCCATATTACTGTATTTTTCTTCTGGACAGCTTGGGCTGCATGTATATATATGTATATATATATATATATATAGAGAGAGAGAGAGAGAGAGAGAGAGAGAGATAGAGAATATCTAAAAGCTTGGGAAATAGAGGAAATAATATACTGAATACTATCCTTTTACATATGTGTACATTGAGAAATATATAACTAGAAACTAGAATAACATTGATATCGGTATAGGTATGAGTAGCGGTAATTGTGAAAATGCTCAGATACCTGAAACCAATACTTTAAGGCTTGGTTCTTTCAGCGGTCAGTGGGATTTCCCCACTGACAGCTGAAATGTAAAAAACAAAAAAAAGCTGGGGCCGCTGCTTCTACAACAACCAATGACTCATTAAGCTGTCAGTGGGGTACCCCTGTTGAAGCTGAAGTGTAAAAGAAGTTGCAGCAATTGGAGCTGTCAAAAAAAACAAACAAAAAAAAAACCAATGATGCTCAGACCCTAAAACAGAAGGATAAAAAGAAATATTTAATTTTGTATCTTTCTGTTTATTAATCTGCAGATCTAAGGGATGAACTTTGATCTGCAGATGAAATCAGTTTCAAGCAACCTCTCAAGTAAAAAATGTTTTTTTTAATTACATGTTTCTCTGTTTAACCCCCATTAACCCTGAATTTATTCCAATAAGCCTTAATTAACTTCTTATTCTCCTTCTCCATTTAATTATTATTTTCCTGCTGATTTTTTTTTTGATCACTTCAATTTTATAAGCTAATAAAAATTAAAACTTTTTTTGTTTGCTTTGTTCATTAATATATATTAACCTTTAACAAATACTTACACATTTCACATTGAAAAAAGCGTAAAAATTAAAAAATATATATATATTTGTAAATAACTTTTCAATATTTTGCACCGTTGCTGACAGCTGAAGTGTAAACAAATCAGTTGCAGGTAGGTATCGATGAGTACTAAAAAAAGTAAAAATAAAAGTAAAAAAAAATGGTATCGGTGCATCCTAGTATAAACATGTGAATTAGGTTAAAGGAAATTATACAATGAATACTATTCCTGTATATACAAATCACATACCATTGTTAAAATACAATCATCTTCATGATCATAGTCTTTTAAATGTAACTACTTAGTGGATAGTTTGCACCCTTCATATTTAGATAATTTTTCAAGTTTTTAATGTTTTGATAAACATATAAGGGACATTAATCCTCTATGACATTATTTAATGTTCTATTTAAATTATATTGTTTTGGGAGATTTGGGGAATTGAGCAATTTTAAACTAAATATGGCGAAAACTGAAGCCCTTAACATCTCGTTAGCGCCCACCACACTTGCTCAAGTTCAATCCAATTTCCCCTTTCAATGGGGTAAAGGACACATATCGTATTTAGGTATCGAACTCCCAAACAATCTCACACACTTATACACACTGATCTATCTCCCACTCCTGTCTCGCATCAAAAAAGATTTAGAAACCTGGAGACTGACCCCCATGCCTCTTTTCGGTCGTATAAACACGCTCAAAATGGATATCTTACCCAAATTACTCTACATCTTCCAAACCGTTCCAATTGCTATCCCTTCACGTTTTTTCAACTCACTTTGCGCCCTAACTACTCGCTTCATTTGGCGAAACGGTATGTCCCGAATCCGCCACACCTTGCTCACCTACCCCAAAATACAGGGAGGAATGGGACTGCCAGATTTTACCCTGTACCACAAAGCGGCGATACTCGCACGTATATTGGAATGGTTCCCTCGTCCCTTCTCTAAAGCCTCATCTATGATAGAACAGGAACACATAAGTATTGACCTTCGGGCCTCCCTCTGAGGATATGGAACAGAACTACAGAGATTCTCTTCCTCTTCCCCCCTCACTATTGCGGCCCTGTCTATGGGGTACAAAAGAGGACTTTTATCGCTCTTGTCCTCTGACCATTCCCCTATTATTTCTCTTTTTGATCATCCCTCCCTACCTCAGGGATTAGGCTCCTCTAGAATAGGTACCTTTGTCAGATCTGACTGGCCAACAGCAAACTCCTTTATTCACCCGGAGTCCGGTAAACCGAATGCACCGGATGACCCAGCTAACTGGCTTACGGCACTGCGGCTTTCCACATTCTGCTCCACTCTATACTCCTCTTCTCAGACCCACAGGCGCCAAACGGAGTTTGAGCAATTGTGCTCCCTCTCAGAAATGCCCAGGCACCTGCTCTCCACACTTTACAAGCTCTTACAATCTTTAATCCACGACCAACTTCCCTCGTATACTAGGAGGTGGTCGGCGGACTTGGGTTCGGAGATTACGATTGCGGACTGGCAGAAATCTTTTTATTTCACACACAAATCATCCTTGTCTAGCTATGCCCAAGAGAAAAATTTTAAGCTACTTTCCAGGTGGTATAGGGACCCCCAGACCCTGCATAAGATATTTCCAGATGCCTCCCCCACCTGCTGGAGATGCGGTGGGGCAGTGGGGACATCCCTCTATATATGGTGGGAGTGCCCACTAATACAATCCCTTTGGTCCCAGGTTTTTTCCATACACAATGCCATATACAGGGACTCCTTGAAACCCACCCCAAGAATCGCGCTCCTCTCAATACTACCGGGCACAATGGCCTCCCAGAAGAAGACACTCTTACGTTTCTTCTTGATCGCTGCACAACAACTTATTCCACTATTCTGGAAAAAGTCCACTACTCCTCCTATTTCACTCTGGGTCTCCACTATCAATGACATAATGCGCATGGAGGAAATGCTATCACTGGAGAATGACACATTTGACAAATTTAAGGTAACATGGTTGATCTGGCAAGACTTCTCTTCTTCAGACACCATGAAGCGGATGCTGTCTTAGAAGGCTTGGAGGACACTTGACTCAGGTACCGTCACTGGCATAACCATTCACCCTTTCCTTACTGCTACTCTTACACTTAACCTATCTTTTTCCCCCGCTCTCCTTCTTTCTACTATACCACACTCTCCTCCCCTTTTTTTCTTTCTTTCTTTCCCTGCCCTAACTATCTACTTGTGCTTCAATATTTTAATGACAGACGTCTATATGTTTACTTTTACTGCCAATGATACCAGCAACTGTTACAACTTTAAATGGCAAACAAAAAGTGATGGCAGTTCAAAAATAATAATCCACAGTAAGCAAACATATTACCATTATGTTACACTCTGGATAACTATACCTATGCTTTTTTGGAATACAGATGTTTGTTACAAATACTTTCTTTTATTCTGTACAACCAATAAAAAATATATCTGACTCTAAATTATATTGTTTTGTTTATATATTTGCTTATTACAAACTGTATGTTTAATGTTATGTTAATATTGAAGAAGCAGTATTACTGTCTCTAAGAGCCAACCTGGGCCTTTCCTGACACAAGCACGATAGCATATACGAATGGGTAGGCTCTGCCCCATGCCCCATTCCAGGAACCAATTATACTATAAAGTCAAGCACCTCCCACCAGGCAGCATTCTCTTTTTGTTCCTCACTGCTCAGCTGGTTATACTGCTGCTGAAAGGCAGAATTTTTTCTTTTCCCTCACCTTGCTGGATTCATCTGGCCAAGCCGCACAGGTTCACGCCTCTCCTGTGATGATGCTACCAGTTGTACAGGTTGTAAATCTTCCTATATGGGGGAGGCCTCCCCCCCATGTTCCAGGAATTGGGGGTGGCAGGCGGCTGGTCTCTAAGGATGGCTCCTTCATCATGTCTCCAAGGAAGGACTTTCTTTGGACTTCCTGTTGGCCATGAGGCATGGAGTTGGTAAGGCACCACATGGTGCACAAATCGATAGTATGCAGCTACAGTTATGTGGTTAGGAGTCTGCAGGTACATGCGATTAAACTGCACCACTAAGCAGAGATCACTGTGTGAAGACTGCTAGTTTGTCCATTGTGTCAGTTCACAGGCTGTTGTTGTGTCTGCAGGACTACTAATGATTAGGCTGATAACAGGTGTTGCTGTGCTGTGCTGAGCTGAACCTTTTCCATGAACTGAGCAAGGCTTGTCCCTGCAGGCTTGATTCAATGTGTATAATGATATAATGCTTGGTTGTGACAATATCCTTTGCAGTACATTGTCTAAGGTAGGTAACCTACTAGTGCTAATTGTATGGGGTCTGTTAACTCTTACTTCTTTCCATGTGATTTATATTGATGCAGCAGAACTAATAACTGTTATGCTTGTACTGATTGCTATTAGTTACATGTTAGTTTTATGCATAGATTCTTTGATTGTTTGCATCAATCTGTGTTGCTTTGGCCTGGAACGCCTTATACCTCACTTACAATTGCAGTGTTGTCTGTTTGCTGCTGGTATTCAGAGACTCCTTGGGCGCTGCGACTGGCTGCAATTAGCTAGGTGTGGGCTCTGGGACCTTGGTGCTGGGGGAAGACGGCATCCTCCACAGGGGTGAATGGCAATCTGATCCTGCAATGGGCTGCAGAGAAGTATGTGGTCTGGGGTTACTTGGGGCCTATGGCCACATCACCCTGAACTCCCCCGATCGCATCCAATCTGGGAGGCTAATCAGGGTCGAGTCTAGTTAGTGCCTGGATGGAGGGCAGCCTGGGAATGCTAGGAGTTGTAGGATACACCGCAGGTGGATGCATGTTCCTGCAAGTACCTTCGCTGGGCTGTTCGAAAGTGTCACTATGAGTTCATTGGATAACTGGTGCCCTTACCATATTCAAGGCAGTTTCTGGACATTACGTCCAGTAGTGGCTATCTTGCAAAGCAAAGGCTACAGGTGTTCTTTGTTTGGGTACAGCCTGCTGGCTCAACATTCTTCGGGCCTGGTGAAAGGCTAAGTCAAACAATAATCAAACTTGGAGGAGTCATTAACAGGAGAAGACCAATCTCATTTTCAATGGTGACAAGAAACAGTCGAGAAACTCAGACGAGTACAATAGTCTTACCCTCAGGGAAAACAACAGTGTTATCTCACTTGAACAAGCCAGAGCTCGTTCCAAGCTGTGGCATCCCTTGGTCTCAAGACGCTGGAGAAGAAGTGTATAGTAATCCAGAGGATCCAGGGTTTCACTGGAAGGTTTAGAACAGGTTTCAATAGCAATGGAAGCTTTGCTTCCCGAACCAGGAGTGAGTGACTCCACTAGGGAGACCTTGATGGTGACCAAGCCAGTTAGATCTTTTCAGCTTTCCAGCTACCTGGCATAACAATTGATTTACTTTATTGGGTAGTCATGCCAAGGAAGGACAAGGTGTCCAAGATCAGAGGGCAATGGTTCACAAGTGGAAGTCACTCCGAAATTGCAACAAATAGAACCTCAGCTATGTTCTAAACAGTTAGCAGAATAATAAAATCCTATCTTCACTGTCTAGAAGGGAGGCAAACCAGTCAACGTCTGTCAGACATCTACCTTGGGGATCTGGTTTCCTAGAACTTCTGGTCAAACACCATAAAATACAAAGCCGTTGGATGTCGAGAGATGGCCCCCGAACCAACAAGCAGTCCAAGTTACCTACAACAAAGAAGGCTATCAGGATATCAACCTGAAAGTAACCGTGATGGCTTCCCCGAGGTGGAATCAGTAGAACTACCAACACCCAACTGGGGCTGCAGATCAGCCAATATGTATATTCAACAAACTCCATCCCCAGGCTCTTGATCAGGATCCACTTTCGTCCAGTAGCAAGGAGGATAATAATTGCCCAGTGGTCTGCAGGCCATGATATCCTCAAGTACCGTCTCAGATTCAAGATCCTCCTATTCCCATTCCTGAGGTTCAAACCTCACACAGCGTGGCCAACTGTATCATCCAAATTTACACAAGGTATATCTAGATGGTGAAGATCAAGAAGTGAAGGCGCATCTGGAGGTCTCACCTTTAGTGTTTGAAACCCTGTGTAAACCAGGGCACCTACTCCAAACTTCAGGTATACTATATCATAGGAAACCTTGCAGAATGAAAGGATGGAATCCTCTGTTCCCATATGTAAGGATTCAATTGTATGCAAGTAAGCCTAGACAGGGACTAAGTGGTAGATGAGGCTCAAGCGTGTCCTCACTTTCTGGGATACAGCAACTGTTGCATATCTTGGTAAACCAAGTCGATCTGACTGGGATCTGTATTCTGTCTGTGCAGGAAAAGTCCCGGATGTTCAGGAGGAAATATTCACCCGGCCGGGATCTGACCTTCTCCTCCCCATCAGACTCCATCTCATCCTCAGCCATACAGAGAGATGTGACCAAATTTACTGGGGCTATGAGAAATATCCTGGACTCTGGAAAGGAATAGCGGGATACAGGAATTGTAAGTCGTCTGATGTCAGATATTTCCCCAATACAAGGATATCAGAGAATGGAAGTCTGATCATCTCCAATGTGACTCTGGACAATGACGGGAGATACATTGTGGAAATATACAACTCTGCAGGATCCTATATACAGACAGATTATTACACCGTCCATGAAGAAGGAAGGAGCTTGCGAATATCGATGCTGGCCTTAGTCTGAAAGGACACAAGGAATTGATTTCACTTTCTATGTCTATAATTTATGTGATTTGGAAGGAGCTTGTGAATACAGATGTTGGCCTAAGTCCGAAGGGACACAAGGAATTGATTATATGCCTATAATCTATGTGATCTGGTAAAAAGCTTTTTTGAACACTGTGGTGTGGTGTGTCTATGATTCACACTGAAGTCGTGTTGGGATCTTCTTCCTTTTCTATTATATGGACATTGTACTATAAGCGCTGCATTTTTGGACTTTAAACCAATCTGAAAACCTGGACAGACTCTTTCCCTTGGGTCTTCCAAATAGTAAGGGACACGTCGTCTCCATTCATCTGGATAGAATTTCCCCAAGATAGCCAGTAACTCTGAAGCAGTATTTTGCATAGCTAATATGGCTAGAGGATAGATCAGATGTCCAAGTGTCAAGCCATAAACTACCTTGCTGCTGCCATTATCAGGCAGAATGGCTCTAGTCTCTTCGCCAGCACTACACAAAGGTCTGCAACTTTGTAACTGGATTAAGAAATTATCTGTCCACCAAAAGAAAGTGTCTGAATTACCACAAGTATTGGTAATGGGTTAGAGGTCGAACAGATACATGGAAGTAGCCCTTCTATAAAAGGTCAAACAATGGGCTCTTTAGGCCTAACCGCATCAGTAGAGGACAGTAGCTGTCCATTAAAGACATTTGTATTGTTGTGGATCAAGTTAGTTCAAGGGGCTAGATGGCTAGGACAAATCCATCAATCGAGTACAATAACTGCTTTACCAGACAGATTGTTCATCCATGTGCAGAACTCAAGGGAGTTTCCCCAGAATTAATATGTAACTGCGACCCAGTCTACATTTAACACATTTTGGGCCCATTTTAAAGTGGACCCAGCGGCCTTAGCTACAATACACTTTGGTTGTTCAGTGGGATAGATCTAATCCTTGATTTAAACACCTCAGCATTACCCACCCTTTTTTTTTTTTGGTGATCGCTAAATCCCATACGTATATGCTGTCGTGCTTGTGTCAGGTAAACTAAAAATTGTATACTTACCTGACGGTAATTTTCCTTTCCTGACGCTAAAGCAGGACAGCATATAGTTCCCTCCCTAAGGGCTTCACATTTATGATAAGTGACTAGAATGCTGCCTGGTGGGAGGTGTTTGACTTTATAGTATAACCGGTTCCTGGAATGGGGCGTGGGGGCGGAGCCTACCCATAAGTATGTGCTGTCGTGCTTTAGCGTCAGGAAAGGAAAATTACCGTCAGGTAAGTATACAATTTTCCGTTTTCCTTGCCACTCTGGGCAGCAGTTGGAAAGAAGTGGTTTACAAAAATGTCATATTTGACAGTTGATACCACTGCAGAGACAGGAGGAAGTAGCTCTACAGTTTTGTCAGCCAAGTTTTCAGAAGGTTTCAGCCAGATATGCGAGGGCTGCATAAAGAAAAAGTGTCACTGGAGAGACACCATTTAAGAAGTGATGCCATAAATTTGTGTGAGCATTAGTGTTCATTGTTGCTCACCTCTCTATGTAAACAAGCCAAAAGATCGGTAAGAAAAAAAAAAAAAAAAAAAGATCAGTAAGAGTAGTTGCAGGTTGGGATCAGGCAGAAGTGTAGATGAGGAACAAGCCAAGGGACGATAATGAGTGGTAGCAAAATATGGTCAGCAGCAGGGAAGACAAAAGTGAGATACTGGCTGAGATAGCACAATAATCTGGCAAAGAGGAAGTGTAGAGACATGGCTTATATCAGGAAGTTCATGGGAGAAGCAAAGGGTTCAAGGTTCAGCAGAAGTCAAGACACAAGGCACAAGGCAGGGTTGTCCAATGGATCAAACAGAGTGCTGTCCAGCATCTCAGGTAGCTCAGTGAGAAGATTTATTGCCAGACACAGCCGAGGTCCCAGGTTCAAGTCCAGGACCTGACACTAATACAAGCTAATGCTAAAAAAGGCATACAAATCTGGGCACTGCCATGTGGGGCAAGTACAATGCAAAATAAAATCTTGTTCAGCAGAGAGAGGGTTTCTTCATGTGGCTAAAGGAGCAGCATGAAATATACACAATACATAAAATGTGTGGGGATACTTTAAAGCTGCATATGAAGTTACAGAAAAGTAAAATGTAGCCCTTTAAAGGTGACATTTACAAAGATTAAAATTGGAAAAAATTGTTTGGGGTTCCCCTTAATATTCCCACCAGGTCCTCATCCAGACATGCAACCTTGGTAGCCAAAAAAAGAGGGCAACTAGGGCGCAACACCCCCTTCCTGTACCATGCAAAGCCACATGCCTTTCAACATTGGGGGGTGCCGTGCAATGCAATGCCTTCGTCCTTGTAAGGAAACTTGTCCCAATGTTGAGAGACAAAGGCCCATTCCTAGCATCCTGTGAACATGGGAGTTGTGGAGGGCACTTAACTTTAGATTAACAACACTGGGGCTCCTCGGTGTTGTTATTGACCAAAATATGGTATCTGGAAAACATCTCCAGATGGCATTTTTTTTGTGATCACTGCTGGATCTACATGGCTGGACATGACGACAACGTTGTTATGACTGACTATGTATTTAAATCAGGGCACTGGGTTTACATTTTTTAAATAAAGTAATTTTTGATGTTTAAGTGTCTTTATTTGCTTTTCACACTTTTTGGGGAATTAGTAACAGGTACTACTGTAGCCCATACTCATTCCCCTGCATGCCCTTTATTATAAAGGGGGGCTTCTTTACAGATTCATATAAGCCCTCCTGCAAACATCCACATCCCTTTTAGGGGATTGAAAGTGGGGAAGAGGCCCTTGCACCCAAAATTGGGACAAGACGCTTTAACATGGAAGAGGCATTTTTTGCCTCCCCTTGCAAGGTTCTCCATCCAATGTTGAAAGCCATGTGCCTTGGATATGGTTTGGGGGGAGAGAGTACACTTACTGCCACTCCTTTACTGGTCACAGAGGCTACATGCCTGGATAAGGTCCTGGTTTGGGTTTTAAAGGTAAAACCACAGCATTTTTTTAAAAAATGTGTACTGTTCCTTAAAAAAAAAAAAAAAAATCTGAGGTTCCTCTTGATTCCAACCAGTTTCTTAGCCAGGCATGAAGCCTTAGTGGTCAGAAAAGTGAGGGTAGTGAACTTGCACCCCCTCCTAAACTGCATCAGGCCACAGGGTTCAATGGTCCCTGCAACATATTTCCAGCACTTGAGTCACTCTGGTGCTTGTGCACCACCTGTTATCAGATACAGGGGAACTAGGGTTGAAGGTACAAAGGATTACATCCTTGTCAACTTGATCTTTATGGAATTATTACTTTCTAATTACATGGAGAAAGTAGGCTGCAAAAAGCTATTTGATAGCAATGCATGTAAATAAATAGAACTTGCCCTTGTAGTGGATGAATCAATAACAATGCATCAACTTTGGTAAAGGTTTTGATACAATGCATACTGTATAATTATTGTAATAAGCCATGGTTTAGGAAAATGAATAATGCAGGATGAGATGACAGCATCAAACATGGAACATTAACATGGAATGCCATTGTTGAAGTGCCCTCTAGTTAATATTTTATGTCAAATAATGTGTAAGAATTTATCACATAAAGGATGATCTTACATAAAAATGTCAGATGAGGACTTAATTATTAAAAAATGAAGTTGTGTCAGAAGGTGCATATAATATGATGTAAGTTTCATCGGAAATGTGATGAGGTTGTGTTGAACAGAGGGTGAGGTAATTTTTGGTGCAGGATGAAAGATAATGAATGCAAGTTGAAGTTAAATAGAAAAAGCGATTAGGTTGCAATGCATGATTGTTGATGTTATGTCTGCTTGTGTTAGATGCAGGCTAAACACTCTGATGTCCTAAAATGAACACTGTACTGCACTACAAGGACCAGCAGGAACCTTTGATTCAGGCATTGTCCCATTGCCAACAGCTGGGTATGCCTACCCACACGACCAATCATGCCCTCTTAAGGAAATAAATGTACTGTATATATACTTTATATTATATTACATATTTATAGAAGTTGACAATACTATTTAAAATGTGCCATCTTATTTTTGCCTGTTAATCCCTAAAAAACAGCATACTTATCATACACAGCATTGACAGAAGTGCTGGTCTAAATATAAAAGTATTGAGTCATAATGCAAAGAGACTCAGGTGATATCTGAAATGTGGCCTCCCCACTGCCCACAGATGCATCAGAAAGGTAAAAAAGTATTTGCAAGTAAACAAAAATCTTCTGTGTTTAGAAGACATGCAATATCACCTTGAGGGAACATATTACTAATTTCCATATGCTAATCATTTTTCAAAAAGTTTGAGTTTAAGTAAATAAATCGCTGTAATATTCAGAGTTGGTCAAAATACATGTTAATGGCTAGCAGAGACTTGAATTGAAAATGGGATAGAAGCACAATAGTTTATTGACATATCTCTAGAGATGTACCCTTAAACACTTACACTAATTAAAGAATCTGCAAACACAAGCCCTAACCAGCCCTTCTGTAAAACAGGAATTAATTGTCTTTTTTTGTATTACTTCTGTTTGAAATTCATGACCATCTTAGTTTGTTTTCTTAGAGCAGATAGATTTTTTTATTTTAATTATGTGATGTTCTGTAATTCCCATCTGTATTGTCGTTTTTTTTCTACCAGGGTAGCTGTATATCAAGTTCACATTTGCAATAAAATATATTAAAATAAGATTAACAAGGAATAGAGTAAGAAAGTATTTTAAAACATGAGCTATTTTCTGTATTGGCACAAGATATATGGCAAGGAAAACTCTGATAAATTAGTGGTGAAAAATACTTGTCCAAACAGCTGTGAGCTGTGAATATATTCTTATCTTTTGGTGACAAATTATGTTAGATAAAGGCAACACTTACATATTTCAGAACAGATGCTGGTTTTATTAACCTGCGTTGTAGTGAATGGTACAGTCCTACCTGCCAAACAATTTGTCGGTACGTTAGTTTTCAGCTTCTGAAAATTGGCATCTTTGTTTTTGGCATGACATCTTGGCACTACACATTTTGGCACATACATTATTGGCATTAATAACTTATATTGCATATGTATACACTTATCACACTCAAAAAAAGAATTTATCCCAACTTAAATAGTTAAAGTTATTTATTTACTATTAACCACAATATAGCACCAGAATTAAGCCTAAACTTAACTAGTACAGCCATTTTTGCATTTCAGCTATGGGCTTATGAATTCAACAATGTTTTGTTGCTACTTTATGGTACAGAAGTGAGGCGTACATTATTTTGGGGAAAAAAAAGAGGCTTTCTTGTAGTGGTTTTGTTTTCCAAGAATTAGTTAATCCTATTTATATTTTAAAGGCGTATAGTAGTAAATAGAAAAATATACATTTTTCCAGTTTGACCAGTTATAATTTTAAATCAAAATTTAAGTAGATGTATATTATAAGTGAGTATATAAAATGATAATTTTATTAAATGATTTGACCTTTTATCTCGACATCAAAATATTGTTTCTACTACAAAGCATGTAAATGTCATTTACCAAAAAAATAAGGCATTTTGATTTGTTTCTTTTCTATTTAGTGCCTTAGCTAAAAACATTCATAATCAACAAAAACACTAAGGAGTTAACTAAGTGTAGCATCCTCTAGTGTGCTACTAGTGTGAGTGCAGGAAAATTTACACTCTGACTCATGTTTAAAATCTGTGAGCCTTAATCTGGGTCAGGGTTATTAGAGTTCAGGGCTGGATGACACATGCAGGCAGCTTCCTGGTTCTGGAAAGTTGGAGAATATTCTGGAAGCTGGAGGATGGAGGTTAGGAGGGTTGTTCTGCATATTTAGGGGAGCTTAGCCAATCCCTAGCAGGGGACTATGTGAGGTCTTAAATATGAATGAGTCATGCCAGCAGGGCTGTCTGGTGTAAAATGGAGATGGAGCGCTGAGGAGACTGTCAGAGGCCCTTGAGGTGAACCTTCTTGTCTGGGGGGGGGGTTGCTTTGCCTCTGGGAAGTGTGTAGCAGTGTGGGTTCATCGAAAATTTGTAGTGTTAATATGTGGTCACACCCCTTTAGCACCTGATAGTTAAAATACAAGCTATTGAGATTTGAGCACAGGTATATCTTTTCTCTGCCTCTGGCTGGGGCTTAGGAGCTGGCCTGGGAAGATCCTGACAACAGAAGAAGCTTGGAAGGAGTTTTCCCGGAGAAGCAGCAGGAGAAAGTAGGACAGTGTGAGTACTAAAGCACGGTGCAGGGACTTACAAGGGGAGAGACTGCCACATGTAGCAGGTCTCTTTGGAAGATAAAGGTAAGATAAATAGCTCTGCACTATGGGCTAGTGGGAAGAGGTCTTAATAGCTGCTGCCTCCACAGAAACCATATACCCAAAGGTAGGCGGCCAAGGTGAAAGTGTATTAAAAATTAGGTGGAAGTGGCATTGCTAGTGTAAGTATATGAATATGCAAAGTGATATAGGTATGCAAACCTAAAATTAAACTTTAAACACCATATATAAACCAAATAACATCTAATTCCAAAAGTGCTGTGTGCAAGTGCAAATTGCATATATAACAATATTGAAACAAAAGTGCACCACTATATTTTTGATTTTAATGTTATCTGTGTATGCTGTGAGTAAGGCTTTTCTGAAACATGTTAGCATCTTTTTTCCCTTCTTTATTGTAAAACGCTACGCAAACTGTTGGCGCTATATAAATCCTGTATAATAATAATAATAATAATCTTTTGGATTTTGTTATTGCTGTAGTGCAACAATAAAAGTTTTCTGATGTGGAAGCTGGCTTATGAATATAGTGGTGTGCTAAAATCGTTCCTAACCTTGCCCTGGCAAATCTCTAGAGCAGTCAGTCGGCTAGACTGGTGAACAGAGTCAGTCAGGTAGACTGGTGACGAAGCAGCCAGGTGGACTAGCATTTCCTGTAGTGGTAGAACTGGGATCAGTGTCTACAAGGGAGCTGGAGGTACTTCAGGATGCAGTTTACAACACTCTGTGCTACTTCCTAAAGGGACTGAGAGTTCCTAGTCTGTAAGGGGCTGTTGCTGATCTTTCCTAAAGGGACTGAGTTTCCTAGTCTGTAAGGGGCTGTTGCTGATCTAACAGAGACTGTTAGCTACCAAAAGAGGAATCAATCAGAGCTGTATAGACCAAGGAAGAGGAATGCATTGGAGTTGTACAGAGTAAAGGAAAAGAATCAATAAGAGCTGTATATAGGGAGGAAGTTGCCTCTGGTTTTGCTGCTATCAAGTTGAGCATCCCATAATTTCTCTTCCCATCCAAGTTATTACCCCCTAATAAAAAATAAAAACAACACAAAACAAAGCTCAAGGAATGTTTGCTGTGTTTGGATAAAAGCTGAAGATGTTGTGTACCTGGCTGTGCAGCAGTGGGGAACCTTGTCATCTGCAATCCCCATGGGGTAGTGCTGCATAAGCATCATTAAGGGTAGAAAGATGGTTAAACATATCTAACCCAAGAACAAAAATGTAACTGTGTCTTTCCAAACCTTAGATATGATGGCTGTATTTGTTTTCTTTTTTCAGGCTAAGTACAAGGTTTTTTTGCAAGTACAGAAAAATATCTGTTGACCTTGGCAAAACTCTACAGGTTGCTGACCCCCGTTCTGAAGGCTGAAGGTTTTTACCTTCATGCATTCAGCTCACAGCCATTAAGGAGCAAGCAGAGGGCGGGGCTATGCCATGTTCTGTGTGTCTTCTGTGGGCGCTTGAAAAGAGGAGGGGCCAAGAGCACCAAGAGGAGGATCATGGCTGCTCTGTGCAAAAGAATTGCATAGAACAAGTAAGTATACCATGTGTGATATTTTTTTAAAATAACAACACCTTTATTATCACTTTAAGGTCACATAACCTGTCTGTGTTTAAGGAGATGTATACTTTGAAATACCTAATACAGTGGGTTGCTCGGTGGAAGGGGATTGCATTTTGTAGGAGGGATCATACATGGATAGGTAGGAGAAGGCCTTTGTATTCTGTTGCATTAATCTTAAAGTTACTGAGCTGGCCAAAGAGCTCAAGTTCCCAAAGTAAAGAGGGAAATGTGTTCTAATGTTCAGTAATATACAAAAATATATTGTCTGTGAAAAGGATCGACTTGTGGATAATGCCTCCAAATGGTAATGTCTTGTATGGAACTGTTCACAATCTCCACACATTAGTGTAACCAAAACTAAAAATATTATGATCCATGCTAACGTGGATTATTTGGACAATGTGATAAAATATGAGAAATTGTGGCGACCGTGGGTACCCATTACTTGCCCCCTATATTTGAACGAATCATTACTATCGCCATTATGGCCTAAACCGCACATGTCCTATATGTTTTAAGCTGTTGATGTACAGGCCCACACCGCCCCCTGGGGATTCCATAACTTCATACATAAAAACATAAAAAAATGATATATAACCAAACAATCTCATATACAATCCTTCACCCACAGTTGATCCAGAGGAAGGCAAAAAACCCCAGAAAAGCATGATCCAATTTGCTATAACGGGGGAAAAATTCCTTCCTGATCCCCCAAGAGGCAATCGAATACACCCTGGATCAACTTTACCTAAATATGTTAGTACCCAGTTATATTATTTACATTAAGGAAAGAATCCAGGCCTCTTTTAAAGAAATCAACTGTGCTGGCCAAAACCACCTCTGGAGGGAGTCTATTCCACATTTTCACAGCTCTTACTGTGAAGAAACCTTTCCGTATTTGTAGATGAAATCTTTTTTCCTCTAGATGTAAAGAGTGCAGGGCCGATCCTAGGGTCCCAGGCGCCTGGGTGCAGAAAATCTTCTGGCGCCCCCACATGGACGTGGTCATCTTGCTAACTCCTCCCCTTTGCAAATGTTTCTATGGCAACAAGCCCACTTCTCCACGTATATGTATGTGACGCTTTACCACTGTTACTACAGTGCTTTGGCGCTGCTATTCAGGCGGCAGCAGGGCGCGCTTAACCCCCCAGAAGGAGTTAACAAGGGGTAAAAACGCCCGTGCTGCAGCACTCCTGAAGCAGTGTTCAGCCACTTTGGAAGTGCTGCCCTTTCTCAATGGCAGGGACGGCTTAGGGGAGGTGTAGGAGCAGTGTAGACACCGCTCCCACACCGCCCCAAAGATACTGCTTGCAGGACTTTTTTTTTCATCCTGCAAGCACACCGCCCCAGTGTGAAAGCACTCAGACTTTCACACTGGGGAGAATTGGGTAAGGAGTCTTTCAGGTGCTTTACAGGCACTATTTTTAGTGCTGCAGCGCCTGAAAAACCACCCAGTGTGAAAGTGGCCTTCTTTTTCTCAATGATCAGCAGTGACAGCATGCCTTACCTTGGTGGCAGAAGAATGGACAGGGTCAGGGTCGCAACACCAACCTCAGAAAACGGCAGGTGCAGTGCAGGTGAACGACAGATCCTCTCCTCACAGTCACAGGCAGGCAGCTCTCTTCTTCAGATGTGCTGTGAAAGGGTTCTTATTGTTAGAACAGTTTTTGACTGCAGTTACATCTGGCACATAATTTAAATGAATGGTACATTTTCCCTCCTTCAAGTGGTTGTCAACCCGTGACAACCACTTTAACCTACAGGTAAGCCTTTAATAAAGCCTATAATAAGGCTTACCTGTAGGTTCCCTGCATATCTCCTAAACTCTCACAGTTTAGGAGATATACAGTGTACTGTGATGTGCCCATGTCATCGGGCACATGAGCAATGAAGAAATTGCCTCATTCCTTCACTGACAGTGTGCCCCGTTTGGCGGCTCCCGTGCACATGCAAATCACAGAGGCGGAGTCCGCGACCCCGGAAGGAAGAGGGGCAGAAGATGGACGCTTCCTACTGCGGGGACAGCGCGGGCTTCCAATGCAGCTTCGGGCGCGACAGGGGCGTCATCCTTCGCAGGT
>BLSH010207625.1:78560-90356 GCA_018402905.1 Glandirana rugosa | reverse complement strand
GGTCCTAGAATCGTTTTTCAAACTACAGACACAACTCCTCACTTTAACCAGACATCGATCGTCACCACCAATCTAGAAATGGACCAAAGTCTTAACCACTGCTAGCTACAGACCAATTTCACTCCTCAACACAGACATCAAACTTTTTGCTAAGATCCTGGCCTCCCGACTTCAACACCTACTCCCCGACCTGATCCACCCGGACCAAGTTGGTTTTGTTCCGAACAGACAAGCCCCCGACGCCACCAGGAGAATGATTAATTTAATCCATCAGATCACAGAAAACCGAACGCCTTCTCTGCTCCTATCCCTGGACGCAGAGAAGGCGTTCGACAGGGTCCACTGGGGTTACCTCAGGGAGGTCCTCCTCAAATTTGGTATTGGGGGTAGGTTTTTAGACGCTATTCTGGCCCTGTACTCCAATCCCTCTGCCAGAATTCTGACTGACGGAATGCTCCCCAAACCACTCCAGATCTCTAATGTCACCCGCCAGGGATGCCCCCTATCCCCTATCATCTTTGCCCTCTTAATGGAGCCCCTAGCAACTAAAATAAGACAAGATCAGAATTTACAAGGCATCTCCCCCTCAGGAACAGAAAATAAGATAAGTCTTTTTGCAGATGACACGATACTTATGTTCTCTCAACCAAAACGTTCACTTCCCGCAATTCAGCAAACTCTCCACCAATTCTCACTGATATCCTACTATAAATTAAACTCGACTAAATCTACCATCCTTCCTCTCAACATTTCTGTAAATTTGGCCGCTCATCTAAAAAGAACATTACTCTACATTTGGTCGGACCAGTCCATTCCCTACCTAGGTATCAGACTAACACCTTCGCCTCACAAATTGTTTGAATTTAACTACAAAACATTCCTGACACAACTGCCAAAACTCTTCAAAGAAGTACGATCTCAATACTTCTCTACATTAGGAAGAATCGCGGCATTCAAAATGCTGATTCTACCCAAACTACTATACCTTTTCCGAACTCTCATCATCCCAATCCCCCAGTCCTTCTTTCACACGATCCAAAAAATGATATCGCAGTTCATCTGGGCAAACAAACCCCCACGAGCTCCCTGCAACACACTTGTACGGCCCCACCACAAAGGAGGCACTGGTATGCCTCACATCCAAACCTACTTTAAAGCGGCGGCTCTGGATCAAATATACTATTGGTGGCACCCCACCAGCAACAAACCCTGGTCTCTGTTGGAGACCAACGGCCCTTCTATCAATAAATTAACAAACTCACTACTACTTTTGTCAGCTGGCATGAAATTGCCACAATCGATGCTTCCCCCTACTCTAAAAGCCTCTTTCCAAGCTTGGCAAAGCCTTCCATCATCTGAGTCTCCCAGGCAGCTCCTTCAAAAATACCTCATCCCACTCTCGGCCATAGAAACCTTAATCCCAGATATCTCACTGAGGAGATGGTCTTCCTTGGGTATACATCACATAAAAGACATAAAACCAAATACGTCCCTCCAACCATTTACGACCCTACACAAGCAATTTAACCTACCACAGTCAGAACAGTACAACTACTCCAGAATTGCCCACCTTATGCAAACCTTGAACCTTCCGCCCTCGGCGTCCATCCCAGCACCGATCCACTTATTTATATCCCAACCAACCCACCCAAAACATAGCATCTCCACAATCTATAACTTCCTCTTAGAGAAATATTCACAACAGCAACCTCCCTCACAACTAAAATGGGATATAGAACTGAACAGAACCACAACAATAGACCAATGGAACAAATCATACCTATACACCTACAAAGCCTCCCATTGCAGCAATCATTGGGAACTATTTCATAAAACTACTCATAGGTGGTATCTCACTCCTTACAGACTATCTAAAATATACCCAAACTCCCCTAACACATGTTGGAGAGATTGTGGTTCCATCGGATCCCTTTCCCACATCCTCTGGTCCTGTAAAACGCTAACCACATTCTGGAAACAAATCTTTGCCTTGATTTCCTCTATCACACAAAAGCCACTACCCCCTAACCCTGAACTTGCACTCCTACACCTAAACCTAGACAACTTCCCCGGGAAATATAGGACACATTCTACTGGCCGCCAAATTAAACATTACCAGGAAGTGGAAATCCACTGATCCTCCCTCCAAACAACAATTGCAGACCTAAATCTGCAGTGTGAAATGGAAAAAATGCTAGCAAGGAAAAACCTGTCACTACCTAAATTTCTATCTACTTGGGAACCTTGGCTTTCCCACCCGAAATGCACGATCAAAGCCTGACTCACTGGAATCACCCACCGATAGACGGGAATACTGGTACCCCCCCATACCCTTTCCTCCTTCCCCGTCTGGTACTATTGTAAAAGTTTGCATTAACGGCTATACCCGCCAAGTTGTTTGATATATCTATTCATACACCCAGGATGGTTCATTGGGTAATAGCATTGCTTCATTCTATTGTTATCAGACGGAACATCTGTGTGTTATTTGTACTGAGCATGTTGTTTATTCTGTAACACTGAAACTATTAATAAAAAAAATTGAAACATTAAAAAATAGTTTACATCATCATGCATACAGAAAAAGGGTAACATATAAGCAACTGAGGTTATAATGGCTGTGTACTTGTAGAGAGTCAAGGTTACACAATGTAGGGTGCTCGTCTTAGAGAACATAGCGACATTTCTGAAATGTAACAGATTACAACAGGGAAAATAATAACATGCAGTTAAGAATGCAAGTAAGGCAGTTTATATAGTTGGAGTGGGTTGAATTCACAGGAATCTTAATACAGTTAGTAAGTTGGTTGCCCAGGAAGGGATGAAGGATGGAATGGATAGGTCTTCGCTCCGGGCCAAGTTCCGGCAAAGTGGCTTGGCTAATTCCAAAGGGAAGAGTGATATTCTAATAGATCCAGGTGCAATTGGGGGGAGAGGTATCGAGTGAAAGTGGGCAGTGAGGTTAGATATTGACAGGGAAAGGGTAAGGGTAGGGGAGTAAGGGGGGGATGGGCTATAGAACAAATGGAGTGAGGGAAGAGAGAGGGTATCTCCAGAGGGGGTCCGAGTATCAGGAAGCCAGTTAGTGTTGGGGCTGAATGAGTGGAAGGGTGCAAAACACCTCATACCGCGAGAAGCGATTGGTCAAAAACCAGGGGGAGACCATGTTTGATCCAGGGGGCCCAGAGTTTCTCAAATTTGGTCAGTTTGTCAAGATAGATTGCTTCCGTTTTAGCATGGATCAGGGCTTGTGTTACTCCGTGCATAACTGATATGATTGATAGAGAGGGAGATTTCCAAGGTTTTGCTATTGATTGTTTGGTCGCCGTGGTAATATAGAGCATAAGTTTAAATTGATTGTGGGTCAGTGCTGGTGGTTTACTGTTCAGGAGAGCCACTATCGGGTCAGGTGCTAACGTGGTGTTGAATAGGTTAGAAAGAAGTTGGAAGACTTCGGACTCCTCCTCCTCTCTCTACTCTTGTGTGTTCTGTTCTGTGGCATAGGAACAATTGTGTCTGCATAAAGTGGGCCTTGAGAGGTAAGGAAATCTTCCTCTTCCTCCCTTTACTCTGCTTCAAGTGCCCTGTCCATAATGCCATGCAGAGTCTGCTCCAGAAAAAACACAACAGGGATTGTGTCACTGATGCATACATTGTCACAGCTCACCATCCTTATGGCCTCCTCAAATAGTGACAGTACAGTGCATGCATCCTTTATGAGCAGCCATTGGCATGGGGAAAAATAGCCTAGCCGGCCTTAGCCTGTCGTTGTGCCACACTCACACAGGTACTCGTTGACGGCCCTCTGCTGCATGTGCAGCCACTGCAGAATTGCCAAAGTCAAGTTCCACCTGGTGGGCATGTCGCAGTTTACAGGCAGGTGGAATTCCCGCTGAATTTCAGCCAACTGAGTACTGGCTGTGTATGACCTCCTGAAATGGCTACAGACTCTTCTGGCCTGCTTTAGCAGATCTCTCACCCTGGGTATCTATTTAGGAAACACTGCACCACCAAATTGAGGAAATGTGCCAAGCATGGCACATGTGTCAACTTTGTCTAAGGGCGGACAGGTGGTTTGTGCCATTATCGCACACCACTATTCCTGGCTCCAGCTGGCGTGGCGTGAACCAATCTCTGGGCCTGTCCCTGTAGAGCTGCAAGAATCTCTGCCCCAGTGTGGTTCCTGTCCCTTAGACACACCAGCTGAAGCACTGCATGACACCTTTTTTCCTGACTCATTGAATAGCCCTTTGAATGCTTAGGGGTACTTGAGGTTCATAGGACAATTCAGGAGAGGAGGGCATGGATTAGGAGGATGAGGAGGAGGGGATAGAGCTGACAAAGCCTGCATCATCACCAGCTGTATGGAGATGTGGGGGTACAACAAGCTGAAGCACTGAGCCCTGTCCTGCATCCTTTTGAGTTGCAAGCAGAGTTACCCCGTGTGCTGTGAACAATATATATTGTCCCTGCCCATACTTGCTGGACCACGTGTCAGCATTAACATGGACTTTGTGACTGACTGCCTTGCCCAATGATGCCACAACATTGCTTTCCACTTGATGGTAGAGAGCTGGAACGGCCTTACATGAAAAGAAATAGCGACTGGGAACCTGCCATTGTGGTACAGCACATTCTGCAAATTCACAGAAGGGGTAGAATCCACCAGATGGAAAGGCAGAAGTTGTAGAGCCAGCAGCTTTGACAAGCTTGCATTTAGACGCTGGGCATGTGGGTGGCAGTGACTGTATTTTTTTCCCGCTGCAGCAGATGGGGCAGAGAAATTTGCCGGCTATAGTCTACAGCTGGTGGTGTGCTGCTGGCAGCTGTGCTGCAAGGACCTGGAACACCCTGAGCTATACCATCATCCATGTCAGTGAAGGTTGCTGAGAGGTCATGAGGTATAGCAGGGGCAGACAGAGGTGAGTAAGGAGGTGGGGCAGATTTGTGCCCCTTTTGTGTGGCTTTTAGGTGATCTTGCCAATGGGCTGAGTGGGGGAGGTTAAATGCCTTGTCAAGCATGTGGTACCCAAATGCCTGGTGTTTTTGCAACACTTGATGTGCTTGAGACAGTTTGCAAATAGCAACAGTGCGATCGGCTGCAGATGTACTAAAAAAGGCCCAGACAGCTGAGCTTTGGGAAGTGGGCCGAGAGATAACAGCTCCACAATGTGATGGAATAGGGTGTCTGCTCTCTACTCTTCCCTGATGGCTGCCTTGTTGGGGTTGTGCCTCACCCTCACTTTCCTCCTTTGCTCTATCTGGCACCCAAGTCACATCAGTGACCTCATCATCATCATCTCCTCCATCCTCATTACCATTGGAGACAGCTTGGCAATACGCTGCGGCTGGGGGAACATGAATGCCAATATGTGTACCAGTGTTCTCCCCTCTCTGTAGGCTCATGTTCCTGCCTTCCTCAACCTCAGAACTAACATCTGAATCAAGCAATGGCTGTGCGTCATCAAGGAGCAAGTGGCTGACGCTGTGTTAAAATAACTCAGCTGACTCCTCCATGCTTGATGCTGGGGATATGGCAGGAATAGCTGTAGACAAGGAAGCAGGTTTAGCTACTCTGGAAGCTGCAGGGGGCTACACACTAGTCACTGTTTGGGTGACGGAGGATGAGGAGGATGAGGACTGTTTAGTAAGCCAGTCCACCCCCTCCTCTGCATGCTGAGGCTAGATAGCATGGGTAATATCACTAACCAGAGAAAATGATGCCTTTCCTAAAGACTGACCATGTCCACCTTTGCCTGTGGACATATACGCTGCTGGCCCCCTTACAGTGCCATGGGAATGTCTGCCTCTCCTTCTTATCCTCCCAGACATTATGGAGGGTGCTAATTAACAAAATGTAATAAAGATGGAAATGTGTACGTGGATACACTTTAATCAATGGAAATTGGTGTTTGGTGCCCTTTAACTTGAGTACTCATTACACAGACACACTCCACGGATACACTATAATATACTGCAATATACTCCATCAAACGTGCAGTAGCGCACAGAAATATACTATGTTAAACTTGTACTAATGCACTGAAATATACGGTGTTAAACTTGCAGTAGCACAATCAAATATACGGCGTAAAACTTGCAGTAACGCAATTAAATATACAGAGCTAAACTTGCAGTAACGCACAGAAATATGTAGCGTTAAACTTGCAGTAACGCACAGAACTATATGGCATTAAACTTGCAGTAACACAATGAAATATACGGCGTTAAACTTGCAGTAACACACAGAACTATATGGCATTAAACTTGCAGTAACGCACAGAACTATATGGCGTTAAACTTGCAGTAATGCAATGAAATATATGGCGTTAAACTTGCAGTAATGCAATGAAATATACAGCATTAAACTTGCAGTAACGCACGGAAATATATTGCATTAAACTTACAGTAATGCACAGAACTATATGGTGTTAAACTTGCAGTAATGCAATTAAATATATGGCGTTAAACATGCAGTAATGCACAGAACTATGTGGCGTTAAACTTGCAGTAACACAATGAAATCTATGGCATTAAACTTGCAGTAATGCACAGAACTATATGGCGTTAAACTTGGAGTAGTGCAATTAAACATATGGTATTAAACTTGCAGTAATGTACAGAACTATCTAGCATTAAACTTGCAGTAATGCACATAAATATGTGGTGTTAAACTTTCATTAACGCACGGAACTATGCGGCATTAAATTTGCAGTAACGCAATGAAATATATGGTGTTAAATGGTCACTACATTGACATTATCAGAACTGTCCCTAGATGCACACTAATGTAAAGATGAATGGCGGTCATCACTACACTACACCAACACTAACTGAACTGTCCCTAGATGCACATTAATGCAAAGATGAATAATGGTCACTACACTACAATCACACTATTTGAACTGTCCCTATATGCACACTAATATAAAGATGAATGTGGTCACTACACTACACTACACTAGCTGAACTGTCCCTAGATTCACACTAAACTAATATTCTACACTGACAATAGAATCACAATAGCACACTATAGCACACTAACTGCCTAGTAGCACTGAACAGAGCCCTGTTCTATCTCTCTCCATGCTGATATCACACTGAAAACGGGCGCTATTGAAAGAAAACTTTAACCACTTCAATACAGGACGTTTATACCGCCTTCCTGCCCAGACCAATTTTCAGCTTTGAGCGCTCTTACATTTTGAATGACAATTACTCTCTCATGCTACACTGTACCCAAACAACATTTTTATCATTTTTTTTCCACAAAAATAGAGCTTTCTTTTGGTGGTATTTAAGAACCTCTGGGTTTTTTATTTTTTGTGACATAAGTGAAAAAAGTGCGAAAATTAAAAAAAAAAAACACTTTTTTTAGTTTCTGTGATAAAATTTTGCAAATAAGTAATTTTTGATCATAAATTTGGGCCAAAACCTATACTGCTACCTATCTTTGGTAAAAATAACCCAAATAAGTGTATATTATTTGGTCTGTGTGAAAGTTATAGAGTCTACAAGCTATGGTGCCAATCATTGAAAATTGATCACACCTTATGCACTGATAGCCTATCTCATTTCTTGAGGCCCTGAAATACCAGGAAAGTACAAATACCCCCCAAATGACCCAATTTTGAAAAGTAGACATTCCAAGGTATTTAGTAAGAGGCATGGCGAGTTTTTTGAAGTTGTACTTTTTTCCACAATTCTTGGGAATATTAAGGATTTTTTTTTTTTGCACAAAATTGTCATAAAAACAAGTTATTTCTCACAGACAGCATATGCATACTTCCAATTACACCCCAAAATACATTCTGCTACTCGTCCCGAGTATGGCAATACCACATATGTGAGACTTTTTCACAGCCTGGCCACATAGAGAGGTCCAACATGCAGGGAGCACCGTCATGCATTCTAGGAGCAGAATTTTCACATCTAATTTCCTAACGACCTATTACATTTTTGAAGGCCCTGGAGTACCAGGACAATGGAATTACCCACAAAATGACCCCATTTTGGAAAGCAAACACCCCAACGTATAATCTATGAGGCATTATGAGTCTTTTGAATGGTTCATTTTTTTCCACAAGTCTTCGAAAAACATAGAAAGAAAATTAAAACGCTTTTATTTTTACACAAAGTGGTCAATTTATAAGATATTTCTAACACATAGCATGCACATAGCAAAAATTACCCCCAAAATATATTCTGCTACTCATGCCGAGTATGGCGATACCACATGTGTGAGACTTTTTCACAGCCTGGCCACATAGAGAGGTCCAACATGCAGGGAGCACCATCATGCATTCTAGGAGCAGAATTTTCACATCTAATTTCCTAACCACCTATTACACTTTTGAAGGCCCTGGAGCATCAGGACAGTGGAATTACCCACAAAATGACCCCATTTTGGAAAGCAAACACCCCAACGTATAATCTATGAGGCATTATGAGTCTTTTGAATGGTTCATTTTTTTTCACAAGTGTTCGAAAAATGTGGAAAGAAAATGAAAACGCTTTTATTTTTACACAAAGTGGTCAATTTATAAGATATTTCTAGCGCATAGCATGTACATAGCAAAAATTACCCCCCAAAATATATTCTGCTACTCATCCCAAGTATGGCGATACCACATGTGTGAGACTTTTTCACACCCTGGCCACATACAGAGGCCGAACATGCAGGGAGCACCGTCAGGCATTATAGGAGCATAAATTACACATAAAATTTCATTCATACCCATCACACTTTTGAAGGCCCTGGAGCACCAGGACAGTGGAATTACCCACAAAATGACCCGAGGTATATTCTATGAGGCATGGGCTGCAGATAGGTACTCGGGTACTCTAATGGGCTACAGATAGGTACTCAGGTATTCTGATGGGCTGCAGATAGGTACTTGGGTACTTTGATGGGCTGGAGACAGGTACTCGGGTAATCTGATGGACTGGTAAAAGGTACTTGGGTACTCTGATGGGCTGTAGATAGGTACTTGGTTACTCAGATGGGTTGGTTACAGGTACTCGGGTAATCTGAAGGGCAGGTGACAGGTACTCGGGTACTCAGGTGGGCAGGTGACAGGTACTCAGGTAGGCAGGTGACAGGTACTCGGGTACACTGATGGGCTGGTGACAGGTACTTGGGTACTCAGATGGGCAGGTGACAGGTACTCGGGTACTCTGATGGGTTGGTGACAAGTACTCAGGTACTCTGATGGGATGGTGACAGGTACCCGGGTACTCAGATGGGATGGTGACAGGTATTCGGGTACTCAGATGGGCAGGTGACAGGTATTTGGGTACTCTGATGGGCAGGTGACAGGTACTCGGGTACTCTGATGGGCTGGTGACAGGTACTCAGGTACTCTGATGTGCTGGTGACAGGTACTCGGGTACTCTGATGGGATGGTGACAGGTACTCAGGTACTCTGATGGGCAGGTGACAGGTACTCGGGTACTCTGATGGGCAGGTGACAGGTACTCGGGTAATCTGATGGACTGGTAAATGGTACTTGGGTACTCTGATGGGTTGTAGATAGGTACTTGGTTACTCAGATGGGTTGGTGACAGTTACTCGGGTAATCTGAAGGGCAGGTGACAGGTACTCGGGTACTTAGGTGGTCTGGTGACAGGTACTCGGGTACTCTGATGGGTTGGTGACAGGTACTCGGGTACTCTGATGGGATGGTGACAGGTACTCGGGTACTCAGATGGGATGGTGACAGGTACTCGGGTACTCAAATGGGCAGGTGACAGGTACTCAGGTACTTTGATGGACAGGTGACAGGTACTCGGGTACTTTGATGGGTTGGTGACAGGTACTCGGGTACTTTGATGGATTGGTGACAGGTACTCTGGTAATCTGATGGACTGGTAAACGGTACTTGGGTACTCTGATGGGCTATAGATAGGTACTTGGTTAATTCAGATGGGTTGGTGACAGTTACTCGGGTAATCTGAAGGGAAGGTGACAGGTACTCAGGTACTCAGGTGGGCAGGTGACAGGTACTTGGGTACACTGATGGGCTGGTGACAGGTACTTGGGTACTCAGATGGGCAGGTGACAGGTACTCGGGTACTCTGATGGGTTGGTGACAGGTACTTGGGTACTCTGATGGGATGGTGACAGGTACTCGGGTACTCAGATGGAATGGTGACAGGTACTCGGGTACTCAGATGGGCAGGTGACAGGTATTTGGGTACTCTGATGGGCAGGTGACAGGTACTCGGGTACTCTGATGGGCTGGTGACAGGTACTCAGGTACTCTGATGTGCTGGTGACAGGTACTCTGATGGGATGGTGACAGGTACTCAGGTACTCTGATGGGCAGGTGACAGGTACTCGGGTACTCTGATGGGCAGGTGACAGGTACTCGGGTAATCTGATGGACTGGTAAATGGTACTTGGGTACTCTTATGGGTTGTAGATAGGTACTTGGTTACTCAGATGGGTTGGTGACAGTTACTCGGGTAATCTGAAGGGCAGGTGACAGGTACTCGGGTACTTAGGTGGTCTGGTGACAGGTACTCGGGTACTCTGATGGGTTGGTGACAGGTACTAGGGTACTCTGATGGGATGGTGACAGGTACTCGGGTACTCAGATGGGCTGGTGACAGGTACTCGGGTACTCAAATGGGCAGGTGACAGGTACTCGGGTACTTTGATGGACAGGTGACAGGTACTCGGGTACTTTGATGGGTTGTTGACACGTACTCGGGTACTTTGATGGGTTGGTGACAGGTACTCGGTTAATCTGATGGACTGGTAAACGGTACTTGGGTACTCTGATGGGCTGTAGATAGGTACTTAGTTAATTCAGATGGGTTGGTGACAGTTACTCGGGTAATCTGAAGGGCAGGTGACAGGTACTTGGGTACTTAGGTGGGCAGGTGACAGGTACTCAGGTGGGCAGGTGACAGGTACTCAGGTACACTGATGGGCTGGTGACAGGTACTTGGGTACTCAGATGGGCAGGTGACAGGTACTCTGATGGGCTGGTGACAGGTACTTGGGTACTCAGATGGGTTGGTGACAGGTACTCTGATGGGCAGGTGACAGGTACTCTGATGGGCTGGTGACAGGTACTCGGGTACTCTGATGTGCTGGTGACAGGTATTCGGGTACTCTGATGGGATGGTGACAGGTACTCGTGTACTTTGATGGGTTGGTGACAGGTACTCAGGTACTTTGATGGGTTGGTGACAGGTACTCGGGTACTCTGATGGGTTGGTGACAGGTACTCTGGGGTTCAGATGGTCTGGTGACAGGTACTCGGGTACCCTGATGGGATGGTGACAGGTACCCGGGTACTCAGATGGGATGGTGACAGGTACTCGGGTACTCAGATGGGCAGGTGACAGGTACTCGGGTACTCTGATGGGCTGGTGACAGGTACTCTGGTACTCTGATATGCTGGTGACAGGTACTCGGGTACTCTGATGGGATGGTGACAGGTACTCGGGTACTCTGATGGGATGGTGACAGGTACTCGGGTACTCTGATGGTCTGGTGACAGGTACTCGGTGGACAGTGGTCGTATAGTCTCATGGTCTCATGGACAGTGGTCGGGTAGTCTCATGGGCTCATGGACAGTGGACGGGTAGACTCATGGGCTCATGGACAGTGGTAGGGTAGACTCATGGGCCCATGGACAGTGGTAGGGTAGTCCCATGGGCTCATGGACAGTGGTCTGGTAGACTTGGGGTCTCATGGACAGTGGTTGGGTAGTCTCATGGGCTCATGGACAGTGGTTGGGTAGTTTCATGGACTCATGGACAGTGGTTGGGTAGTTTCATGTG
>BLSH010207625.1:65124-78550 GCA_018402905.1 Glandirana rugosa | reverse complement strand
GCAGGTGACAAGTACTCAGGTGGGCAGGTGACAGGTACTCAGATACACTGATGGGGCAGGTGACAGGTACTCGGGTACTCTGATGGGTTGGTGACAGGTACTCGGGTACTCAGATGGGATGGTGACAGGTACTCGGGTACTCTGATGGGCAGGTGACAGGTACTCGGGTGCTCTGATGCGATGGTGACAGGTACTCGGGTACTCTGATGGGATGGTGACAGGTACTCGGGTACTCTGATGGTCTGGTGACAGGTACTCGGGTACTTTGATGGGTTGGTGACAGGTACTCAGGTACTCTGATGGGTTGGTGACAGGTACACGGGGGCTCAGATGGTCTGGTGACAGGTACTCTGGTACTCTGATGGGTTGGTGACAGGTACTCGGGTACTCTGATGGGATGGTGACAGGTACTCGGGTACTCAGATGGGATGGTGACAGGTGCTCGGGTACTCAGATGGGCAGGTGACTCGGGTACTTTGATGGACAGGTGGCAGGTACTCAGGTACTTTGATGGACAGGTGACAGGTACTCGGGTACTTTGATGGATTGGTGACAGGTACTCTGGTACTTTGATGGGTTGGTGACAGGTACTCAGGTACTCTGATGGGTTGGTGACAGGTACTCGGGTACTCAGATGGTCTGGTGACAGGTACTCTGGTACTCTGATGGGTTGTTGACAGGTACTCGGGTACTCTGATGGGTTGGTGACAGGTACTCGGGTACTCAGATGGGATGGTGACAGGTACTCTGGTACTCAGATGGGCTTGTGACAGGTACTCAGGTACTCTGATAGGATGGTGACAGGTACTCGGGTACTCTGATGGGCTGGTGACAGGTACTCAGGTATTATGATGGACAGGTGACAGGTACTCTGATGGGCTGTGATAGGTATTTTGATGGGGTGGTGACAGATACTCTTTATTGGGGGTTGATCAGTGTGCTTGGTGTACAGTAGGTGGTAACAAGCTGTTACCGCAATCTCCCTGTCACACACGATCGGTGTGTGACAGGGAGAACCGCGGTAACAGCTCGTTACTTCGGTTTGTTTACATCACATGACCGGCTGTGATTGACACAGCCGGTCACGTGGTAAAGAGCCAATTCTATTGGCTCTTCACACTGATCGGAGCTGGGCTTTGTCCGAGGGACAAGCCTCAGCCCCGATCGCCGCGCTGCATGACCCCGGGGCGCGCATGAGCGACGTGCACATGGAGATCGGTAGTGACCGGCTGTGATTGGACACAGCCACTGACGTGGTAAAGAGCCAATTTTATTGGCTCTTTACCCCGATCGGGGGGGACACACCCCCCGGAACACGATTGATCCGTGATCGCCGCTCTGCGGGCCCCCTGGGGCCCGCAGTAGCGGCAAAATAGAGGCCGATGTCATGTGACGTCAGCCCGGATCGACAAAGGGTTCCTGCCGACATCATTTTAACATGACACGGTAAGGAACTGGTTAATAGTGTGGGGTGTGACTAAAAGCAATGAGCCATGATTGGATAGAGTCATCATGACAGTGTCATGACAGTGTCCAGTCATGGCTCTGACAGTGCTCTGTGCCCTGATTGGACAAAGCTTTCACTGCTTCAGCCAATCAGGGCTTTCAATGCGCTGTGCGGTGGCACAGTACATTGTGGTCTTTCGGCGGTCCATACAAATGGTTGAACTCCCTAATATTTTGTTTTTTTCGGCAAATGGGCAATGTTGGGCACAAATTAATGCTTGGGCCGAACGTCCACCGAAGCCAGTCGGCACGGCCGCTCTCGCCATTCACACAAGCAAGCGGGCGCTATTTACAATGGATTTGATTTCTCCCAGGGACTTCATTATTTATATGGAGTCACTTTGTTTATTGTTGAGAAATCTTTTTCTTTTCTTTTATTCACTAATGTGACACATATTTGTTTTGCTCATTTTTGTTTTTTGTATATATGATTGTGTAGATTATATTAGCGCAACAGATATATTCTGTTATTAATATATGTCTGTAAGCAGGTAGATCATAGATCTTCAAGTCAATGTTAAGGGTATTGACTATTATTGTGTCTAGGGGGGGGGGGGCAATAAGCCTATTCTGTGGATGTAGTCAAGTAGCTTAGCTTGTCCCTGGGGAGTGGATGCTGTAGCTATATTATGGATGTTGTATAGGCCTGGATATTATTTTTGGAAGGGTTAAGCAATCTGTTCGGAAATGTGTGTATTCTTAATCATAGGCACAATACTTAAAAGTAAATATAAAAGTGCAAGATTGCTTATAAGGGATGGAGCACATCAGAGGTTTGCTACATATATTGCCATATTCATACAATGTCAAATTAATTTTCACATTAGAGTTGGACTTCAAAACTAAAATTTAATTTATCCAGAAATATATTTAGCCAGTTTTTTTAGTTATTCAGGAATATCAAAGTACTGGGAAGTTGGTTTCACAATTTTCTTGAACAGCTTTCAGTTTTCTGTGCCATATACCTGCTCATAGGACAAGGAATTAATAGTGCAATAATATTAATGCATTGTTCAAAGAGCAGGCTGGACAGGTGTTATAGAATGCTGCAAAGTTAAATCAGGAAATTGTGTTATATCCATGTACAGACAGTCCCCGGGTTACAATCAAGATAGGGTCTGTAGGTTTGTTCTTAAGTTGAATTTGTTTGTAAGTCGGAACAGGTACATTTTTTAAGTGTAGCTTCAATCAAAAAAAAATATTTTTAAGCCTTTTGGATATCATAGGGAAGGGGTAACACCCCTGTGATGTTTGTTTTGCTGTCTATGTTTCTGTTCAGAAGATTTCACCTCACTTCCTGTCCCAATGATAATTGGATTTTGAAAATTTTGGGTTGTTGTGGAAACAAACCTTGGTGATAAAGCTTCAGTGGAGACACCTTTTTCCCATTATAACTCTTACAGGGGCGAATTTCCCTTCCTAGGAGGAGATTTTAACTCACTTCCTGTTGTCTCCCTCCGTTTGTAAGTAGGAGTTGTTTGTAAGTCGGATGTTTGTAACTAGGGGACCGCCTGTATTTGCATTGTTACAAAAAAAATGCTCCTTTATTAATATATACAGTATGTCTTAAAGACCAACTGTCCTTAAAATGGATATTTGAGTGTTGATTGACACAGGTATGTTAAATTGCCCCTTAGCGTCTTATATCTTTTGTGGACATTGGTTAGATTTACCATAATAGTTTCTTTCCAGATTCACCCACAAACACATAACAACAAAGCCAGTTTCTCTCAGCTTTTCCAGTGTATTTCAAGATTTGTTTATTCTACATAATGCAAATGCATCAACAGAGTACTACTCTATCTTTTGGTAATAGTCATAGCAGTTGGACACATCTTGAAATATTGTGAGTGTCAGCAATCAACATTATTGTCTCTTTATTGGTGCATTAGGTCCTCTGTCATATTTAGTGGCCAATAAAAAAACGAGGTAGAGAGGAGACATCACTGGATTACAAAGAGGAGCTGGACAGTATTTTTGGGATGTAAATACATCAGTGAGACGTCTTATTATATCTCCAAATTGTACCATGGAAGATAGTGAAATTACACAATATTCTTGTGGCAAGATCAATGGATCCTTCTAATGCAGAGGAATCTTCTGAGAAATCCTATACAATACTATGACTTCAGATGACCATTTAAGTTCTCACAATGCTGACAGATCACTAGATCCATCCAATCCCCAGAAATCCTCTCCAAGCCATGAGGAAGCTCACACAGGAGGGAGCTCATTGTCATATTTGGTGTGTGGGAAAACATTCACTAAGAAAAAAGCACATCTTAAACACCAGAAATCTCACAAAATTGATTATCCTTATTTATGTTTGGAGTTTGTAAAATGTTTCCCTAAGAACTTGTCATACACCAGAGAATGCACATGGATATGTGTCCCTTTTGCTGTTCAGAGTGTGGAAAATGTTTTCCTAATAAACAAAGCTGTGTTATAAAGCAGAGAATTCATACGGGTGAGCATCCCTTTTTCTGTTCAGATTGCAGAAAATGTTTTTATGAAAAAGAAAAACTTCTGGAACACAAAAAAGTCGCACTGGTGTGCATCCTTATTCATGTTCAGAGTGCAGAAAATGCTTTCCTAACAAACAGAAACTTCATGTACCCCAGAGAATTCATAAGGGTGTGCGTTCCTTTTGCTGTTCGGAGTGCGGAAATTTTTCTCTGACCAAGGAAACCTTTGTAAACACCGGACAATATGGCTAGGCAAGGAGGGTAGAATAAGGTAAAAATATATGACCATGCAAGGTCTGGCCTTTATTTCCAAAATACAGCTCATCATATTTGGTGGTTATAGTCTGTAGTGTAAATAAATGAACCAGTCAAGTATGAAGCTGGTTTAGAAGAGTTCACTAATAAGCATGGAGCAACATTGTGTTTCCAGCAACAGGTGTATAGAGTGCAATCAATTGCACCTTAATTAAAACAAACACTACATTCCCAAAAGTATTGTGACACCTGCCTTTACACACACATGAACTTTAATGACATCCCAAACTTAGTCTGTAGGGTTCAATATTGAGTTAGCCCACCCTTTGCAGCTATAACAGCTTTGAATCTTCTGGGAAGGCAGTCCACAAGGTTTAGGAGTGTGTCTATGGGAATGTTTGACCATTCTTCCAGAAGCGCATTTGTGAGGTCAGGCACTGATATGGATGAGAAGGCCTGGCTTGCATTCTCTGCTCTTATTCATCCCAAAGGCGTTCTATTGGGTTGAGGGCAGGACTCTGTGCAGGCCACTCAAGTTCCTCCACCCCAAACTCGCTCATTAATGTCTTTATGGACCTTGTTTGTGCACTGGTCCAAATCATTTGATGAGGGGGTTTATGCTTCGGGGGTTGTTTTTCAGGGGTTGGGCTTAGCCCCTTGGTTGCAGTAAAGGGAGCTCTTAAGGTTTCAGCATACCTGTTGTGTAATATATCATATACATAAGACATTTTGGACAATTTCATGCTCCCAACTTTGTGGAAACAGATTGGGGATGGCCCCTTCCTGTTCCAATGTGACTGTGCACCAGTGCACAATCAAGGTCCATAAAGACATAGATGAATGAGTTTGGGGTGGAGGAACTTGACTGGCTTGCACAGTGTCCTGACCTCAACCCAACAGAACACCTTTGGGATGAATTAGAATGGAGACTGTGAGCCAGGTCTTCTCCTCCAACATCAGTGCCTGACCTCACAAATGCACTTCTGGAAGAATGGCCAAACATTCCCATAGATACACTCCTAAACCTTGTGGACAGCCTTCCCAGAAGAGTTAAAGCTGTTATAGCTGCAAAGGGTGGGCCAACTCAATATTGAACCAATTGGACTAATACTGGGATGCCATTAAAATTCATGTAAAGGCAGGCATCCCAATACTTTTTGTAATATAGTGTATATAATGAAGCTCACCATACTCCGAACCTTAATTCAAACTGTTTATGCCAAGTATCAATTATTTTCCACAAACACAGTCACTTTGATCCTATAGTATAATAGATACTGCAGTTACAAGCGTGTGATGTATTGAAAGTGTCTAATTGTCACAGACGGGAGTAAGTCTGCAGCAATATAGATTTTACACATGGACTGCTGTCAGAAGAGAATCTGCTTACGCAGGAAAAGATCTTGTGTCTTACCCCTAAGGAATAAGGTTTTCCTGGCCTGAGGTTAGCTCAAACTTCCTGCTTGAAAATAAATTGCATCCACTGATCTCACAGAATGGAATCAAAAATCTGTGCAATAATATGCTGTCAGCGCAGCCACAATCTCAGCAGCACATCCAGTCTCAGGCTACTTCTCTGGTGCATGGACACAAAGGCCTCCAGGAAAAAGTACAGACTTAAAGGTAAAGAAACCAAAAAATTGAATATGCTTACATTCAGGTTACAACTATGAACACCATTATATCCTGACTTATGGTGTAGATGCAAGGCTTTTAATAGTATATGAATGTAAGTATATTAAAATCCGTTTTTTATACCCTTGGGTAAATCTAGAGTCTTGAGTAAATCTAGTTTCAAAAAGGTTTGGATCTAGATATACTTTACATTTATTTAGTTCCTTAAACAAAATAGTAGTATTTTTGTTATTTAGTAAGAATTATGCTAGCTAAATGTCAATGCATTTGCAATAAATGTTTTTATATGCCTAAACTCTGATTTCATTTTTTTGGTATTGTTTGTTTTTAATGGCATGTAATCATTTTGGCTTGTAGTGTGGAATTCATTGGAAGTTACCAAATTATATTAATTTAGTCCCCTGCAATATAGCATTAGACAGATATCCCAGGAGCCAGTGTTATATTGATGTATCAATACTCTATCAGCAGGAAAAATCCAAACCAGTAGATAGCCTTTTCCTCCTATAATCTACTGGCTGAAGTTCTCGCAGAGATCTGAACATGCATGTTGACATCTCTCTCAAGAAATATACAGTCAAAATAGTCTTGCTTGGTCAACAATACTTTAATATCTATGGGTTGCTGAACACTTTCTGTGCAGCTAAATGTAAATACTGTATTGTTTTGTGTTTTCAAGTCGCCATTTCATGCTATTAAAATGTTCAGGATTATTCCTAATCTAGTATTATTCTTAATCTAGAATATAGATGAATAGTTTGTCTCTCAAATACATTTGGTTCTAATAAGCTTGAAAATGTTTAAACTATTTCAGTGCTACTCCTTGCTCCTGATCTCTTTACAATTAGTTAGGAATTTACAATTGTTAGGAAAATAAACCTTGTGGGAAATAATAAGCTTGTAAGATCAACAATAGGAATGGGTGCAACTGAGGCTTCATAGTGACATTTTGGCAAAAGTTTGCCATTTTGGTAAAATGCATTGGAGTCAATAGAAAAGGCAAATGTAAGATACATTTGGTGTTTCTAGAATGCCATGTTGTATTTGTGTTTTTAGAATGTAATTACTACAGAAATCCTTTTTAATTAGTTTGGACCTGTTCTTGAGCTAAAACTAATATGTGAATTATCAAGTAAGGTGCTCCAAAATTTGTGCAAATACCCCTGAGGCATAACAATTTTAAAAGTTGTACCAAAGCAGCAAGAGAGTGGTGCGCTCTAAACACCTGTCAAATGTGAGTAGCTTGCAGATAATTAATAAAGCAATGTGTTTTAAGATATAAGCACAATTGCATGATTACTATGAGGAAATGTAAGGAGCTACATTGTGAAGGAAGGATGTGTGTTCATAGATCTCTACTGCAGAGTCCTGTTGGACTAATATTGCTGTCTGACCTTGCTTAACTGTGGGGTCGCTTGATACCATGTGAGACCACATCTGATGGGTGAGCATGGGTGGCGTGGAGTGAGGCACTTTTTTCACAAAGAAAAAGAGCGCAAGAAAGAATCTTATATATGAACATTTGCCACTATATATGGGTAGATTATTATTTAGTGAACATTATTTATAATCCCAGTGGGGATAGCACTAAAGACAAAATAACTAAAAGGTTTTTTTGCATATATCCATCTCCTTTGGCACATTATAAGGATTTCTTATTGCATGGCAGGGCTGTGGCAGGGCTTCCTATGCAGTTTGGATAGAGTGGAGCTTAGAACACCTATCAGCTTTTCATCAACCACTGTATGTAAGGATATTTTTTTAACTTAAGCCTCAGATATTTGTCGTTACACAAGCCCTTATATGTTTCTCATTTATATACTGCCAGATTCACCTCCCATTAAAGCATCTAGACGCATGTTTTTAGGTCCATATACAAGGATTACCTGTAATAGTTGAGATATATTATCTATATGGGGTAGTTGTGTCTCCTCCTCCCAGTAAGCATGCAGATTATCTAGAGAATTTGGGCAATTTAGATTACCCGTTCCAGTCCGGGCCGATTCTGACATTCCACTCCAACATGTAAAAATCAGCATTTTTTGCTAGAAAACTACTTAGAACCCCCAATATATTATATATTTTTTAAGCAGAGTCCCTAGAGAATATAATGGGGGGGGGGGGGGTTGCACATACTTTTATAACATACAATATTTGCACAGAGGTTTTTCAAATGCACAGTTGTTGGAAAAAATACACCCGAAAATTTACTGATACTGGAAACCGATACCGCAAGCGGCGGTGCAGATGTTGGGAGCAGATAAAGATTTCCGGTCCTCCAGTGCTGATACATGACGCATGTTTCTGGCTGTGCTGCTCTCTGTCTCCTCCAGGCTGTTGGTTAATGCCGATTGGCGCGGTTACACCATGTTCCGCATGGCAATCGGTGAGTGAGTGCTGTGTTGATGTCTCCTCTCCTGTCTTTGCACTGCAGCCAGTGCAAAGCCACCACAGCAAGCATGTCTCTCTAAGCTAGCTTACATGGTGGCCAGTGTCAGTGAGTGTTACCTGTACAACATGTCCCACACAACAGTCAGCAAGCATGTCTCTCTCAGCTTAAATGCCGGCCAGTGTCAGACAGTGAGTGTTACCTGTTACATGTCCCACACCCACAGCATGTCTCTCTCTGCTTACATGGATGCCAGTGTGTAACTTACCTACGTTACATGTCTCACACCTCACCCACAGCACAGCATGTTTCTCTGTGCTTATTACAATACATGGAGTCCAGTTAGTGTTACCAGGCTGTTTGTTAACATGCCCCACACCCACATGTCTCTTGCTTACATCATGTGTCCCATTGTCCCCTGTCCAGCTGTGTATGCAATGTGCACCCTTTCCTTTACAATTAGAGTATTGATTTACTGCTGCAGCCTGCAAGTGTTTTGTTTTTTATTACAATGCATTTTGTTTTTGTATGCCTTTGTCCATCTAGTCGCGTGGTATTGTGCAGTTTTTATTTTGCTGACTCGGCTGGGTTCTCAAGAACATTCTGTCTATTTTTTTTTTTTTTGTAGTTTTCTGCTTCTGTTACCACACCCCAAGTGCACACCAGATGGATTTCCTGTTCCCGGCAGGGTTACTGGGCTATACCAAGATGCATGCTGCTCGCATGGCTACAGGAAGAACAAGCGACGACAATCGATGTGTGCAGCAGAGCTTTATTTCCAATTTTCCAATATCTTTGAAAATTGGTCAGATGTTTGTCTTACTGAGTTAGAAGTGTCACGTGTGAATGTTTGAAAACCATGGCATTTCTAAAGGCTCAATTTTTTTTTTTCCATTTTTTTTTCCTCTTTTTTATCCCTGCCCAGAAAGATATTTATTTCAGGCTTTTAATGTAAGGGTTACCTTAGCAGTTTGGAAGTATTTTAAAATTAGTGAAACCAACTAGCGCATTGCAGACTGCAAAAATACCGGTGATATACCAGTTACCAAAAATACACAAAAACAAGGAAAACTCCCCCGGCAGACCCATAATTAACAGTATAAATTCTGTGTTCTTCCAGGTGGGGGAATATATAGACCATCTCTTACAGCCCATTGTACAAACGTACCCCTCATATTTAAAAGACAGTAAATATCTATTAAATATCTTAAAAAAACTCAGATTGGCGGCAACACTCTGATCGTCACAATAGATGTAGAATCCCTTTATATCAGTTTCAATCAAAAGGATGTCTTATCCACCTTTAGACATGGTCTGAATACAAAATCTAAGCTAAAAGATGCACAAAAAAGGGTTTATATTGGATATTCTTGATATTGCCATGTTGAACAATTATTTTTGCCACAATGGTTCATACTATAAACAGATCAAACAGATCAATGGGGGCATATTTAGCGATGGGGGCTAAATATGCCCCCAGTGTAGCCAAAATTTAAAGAGCCAATGGGAGGAGTCAGCTATATATGGGGAATCCAGGCCAGAGATATTGCTATATAAAAGGTATATAGATGAAATCTTGATCTTATGGAACGGCCCCAGGGAATCCTTGGAAGTGTTTTTGGAGAGGTTAAAATACAATTGCTTTGGACTCAGCTTCACTGGAAATTGGAGCCCGCATGAGTTGAGTTTTCTAGATCTAGTACTAATGAAACATGTCAATAAGATCACCACTAAAACACATTTCAAGGAAACTGATAGAAATAGCTTTATACCTACAGCGAGTTGTCATCATCCCATGTGGTTAAGAGGAATTCCTAAAGGGCAGTTGAGTAGAATCAGGAGGAACTGTGATAACCCAGATGATTACAAACAACAATCTGAGATTTTGATTAATCAGTTCAAAGAGAAAGGGTATCGTGATTCCTCACTCAGACAGATCCAGGAACAAAAATTTGTAAGAGATAGAAATCCAGCTCATCCGAACAAACACTGGCTTTCATTACCAATTACGGACTTGGATACAGGAAATTAGAACGTATAATCAAAAAAGATTGGCCTATACTTATGAGAGATAAAACCCTCTCTAGTTTACTCCCTAGCTGCCCCAAGTTCATATATAGGCATGCACAAAATCGTTTATCCACTAATGTGTACAACCTCCCCCAAACAAAAAATCCGACCTTCCTAGACCTTAAAGGTTTTTTATTATTGTAATAAATGCAAAGCCTGTAAGACTACACAGAGAGAAGGTAGAAAGGTAGAGATGTTTAAATCCCATAGTACAGGAGCAATATATAATATTAATAAATTCATTACATGTATAACTTCTCATGTCACATATATGGTGACTTGCCAATGCGGGTTACAATATATTGGACGTACAACCAGGAACCTCAGTGTTTGCATTAACGAGCACTTAAATAATATTAAAAAGGACTTCCTGAAGCATACTCTCTCAAATAATTTCAGATTATATCATGAGGTGGGGCTGTATATGACGGCAAGCGGCGGGAATACGCGGCAATTCAAATGAAAGGTGTTACAGAGACATTCCACGCTCTGTGATGATCGTCCAGCAATCCTCTTCTGCTCCTCTCTCTTGTTAGGAAAGGATTGGCCTGGTGAAGTCAGGCCCTTTTCTGGACCTCTTTGCCGGTTCTTGCCGTTCATGCGCGTTCACGCGCGCGTTCCCACGGAAACAGCGAAAAAAGGCCCTATTTAAGCTTCCTGCACCTGTCAGCAGGTGCCGTCCATTCTACAGCGTCTGAGTACCTGTGAGCTTCAGCTCTCCTTCCTGAAACCTGCTTCCTGTGTTCTTCCTGTTCCTGTGTACCGACCTGGCTTGCCCTGACCTGCTACCTATTTGCCTGCACCGACCCCGGCTATCCACGACCATCCGCTTGCCTGACCCTTCTGTACCTCTGCCGTCAGCCTGTGAAAGAACTCTGCTTGGACTTTGACTACTCTTCTGCCTGCCCCTTTTGTGCCTCTCTGACCCGCCAGTTGCCGACCCATCCTGCACCACCATCCTTCAGTCTGCACGACCATCTGGAGCCTCACATCACCACCAGTGACCATCCAGCCCTCGTGTCATCCCACACTCCGGGAATTCCTGTCTACACTACCAGGGGTCCCCGAATCGGGTGTGTAAGAGTGGTTGTTCCCTGCTAAGACAGACTCCACCACCAGAATCATGACAGTAACAGACAGCCATGTCCGAGTCTGCACAGGGAACACCCTCTCCCATGGATGAACTGTGTATTCATTTAGCCGGGCTCACACAAGCTGTGAAAAACCTGCAGGAAGGCTACACCCAGCTGGAGGGAGAAGTGCGGGAAATGTGTGAGCTCTCCGCTCCCTCCGCATCCAGAGGTGGAGCCGCTGCGGCCCGCACCAATGTGGTGCTGCCTTCTGAGCCCAAGGTCCCCTTACCTGACAAGTATGCAGGGGACCGCAGGAAGTTTTGGACCTTTCGCAGTTCCTGCGAATTGTACCTGAGTCTGCAGCCACGCACCTTTTCTCTCGAAAACACTAAGGTGGGCCTGGTCATTTCTCTGCTGCAGGGTGACCCCCAGGTCTGGGCTCATTGCCTCTGGGAACAGAGAGCACCCGAAGTCGCCACCCTGGATGCTTTCTTTGATGCCATGGCCCAGCTGTACCAGGATCCCCACCTAGCGGCTACAGCCAAGGCCACCTTGCACACCCTACAGCAGGGTCGGTGCTCCGCGGAGGACTACATAGCAGAGTTCCGGCGTTGGAGTGCAGACACAGCGTGGAACGACGCCGCACTCTGCTACCAATTCAGGATGGGATTGGCTTAGCCGCTGAAGTATGAACTTGCCCGTGTCGGGGTGCCTGTGACCCTGGATGCTTTAATTAATTTGGCCATCCAAATAGACCGGCAGCTCAGGGAACGCCGGGCCGAGCGAGCCGTAGGACCCCCTCCTGTCTCACGCCTAACCTAGATGATGCGCCGGGTGCCGGGTCGCACGGTCCCAGCACCAGCTCCATCTGCACCCACAGACCTGCCTGAGCCAAAGCAGATCGGCTTGCTGCACCCACCTCTCACCCCGGAAGAGACACAGCGGCGCCGGGCACTGAACCTGTGTCTTTATTGTGGCGAAGCCGGGCACATGGTGAGAAGCTGTCCTGCCAAAGCGGGTAAGCAGCCCCATCCGGCCAACCTGGACTCAATTCCAGCCTGTAATAATATGTCTCATTGGACTCTCTTTGTTTCCTTGCAGTTGCCTGGAGGGAGCATTCAAGTGTCAGCGATTATTGATTCAGGGGCGTGTAGCTGTTTTTTGGACCAGACATTCGCCACGCTACACCAGATGCCCCTGAGCCCCAAGGTGCATAAGATGACGGTCCGCCTGACCGATCGGTCAGCCATTAAATCCGGCCAGGTCACCATGGAAACTCAACCCATCCCGGCATCCACACCCCAGGGACACCAGGAGTTAAACATCCTTGATGTCATAGCTTCGCCCCTGTTCCCCATCGTTTTGGGGCTCCCCTGGCTCCGGGCACATAGCCCCAACATAAACTGGTCCTCGAGACTAGAGTTGAGCGAACCTCTGGAAGTTCGGGTTCTGCTGGTCCGGCCTAACTTCGGGACAAAGTCCAGGTCCGGGTCCGGACGTAACCCGAACGATCGCACGGACACCGAACCCCATTGAAATCAATGGGGACCCGAACTTTTAGGCACAAAAATGGCTGTAACTTCCTGGAAAGCCCTAGAGGGCTGCAAAAGGAAGGAAATGGGGGTAAGGGTGGGACAAGTGACCTACAAAGAAATGGGGACGGGAAATAACTTTAAATATTTTTAAAAAATATAGGTGTAAGTGGAGGTAAAAACGTAAAAAATACAAAAATAAAAAATTTTTATAAATTTCAATAAAGGGCAGGGGTAAAGAAACATCCAGTGAACAGGGTGGGAATGGGGGTAAAGGAAGGAAAACGTCGGGAGATCCCGAAAGGTCCTTCAATGTCGGTAAAAACACGGATTTTCAAGCCCAGGGGTAACTAAAGTTACCCCAAGCCACAGGCACGCTAGCAAGCCCAATGCAGGCCTGGGCCTGGACCTGAAACAGGGCTTCAATCCGGCCTGGTCGTCTTGGGCTTGAAGGTCTCCAAGCGAGTTGAGATCAGAGCTCCTGGTCAAATACAACCCCGA
>BLSH010207625.1:38022-50355 GCA_018402905.1 Glandirana rugosa | reverse complement strand
AGTCTAACACCCTCATTAAACTCTAAAGTGTATGACGACGAAACTCACTGTCTAACGTCAGGGTTTGATCTGCAATCTGTCACTCAAAGCAGCAGTATGTGAAATCTCAAATTACTCCCACAATCTGATCGTTGTGTACGATCGTAGAGATCGTTGTGTTATGCAGAGTTTGATCTGCAATCTGTCACTCAAAGCAGCAGTATGTGAAATCTCAAATTTCTGCAATCTGTCCCTCAGAGCAACAGTAGTAGTAATCTCAGGATGAAGAATCGGATGTTAAAATGTCTGCAATCTGTCCCTCACAAAAACACTGGCAGCTTCCTCTCCCTAAACTATTCAGTCTCAGAGAGCATGTGACTGCAGCATCAAGTGACTCCAGCTTATATAGAGTCTGGGTCACATGATGCACTGGCCAATCACAGCCATGCCATTAGTAGGCATGGCTGTGATGGCTTCTAAGGGCAAACCAGTGAGCTTGTTGATTGGCTGCCCTAAAGCTATTCAACAGGCGTGATCAACTACCAGAACCCAGAACCCGAACCCAAATGTTTTTTGAAATGTCTGTGTTCGGGTCCAGGTCCCGGACACCCCAAAGTTCGGTACGGACCCGAACGTTACAGTCCGGGTTCGCTCAACACTAGTTACACGTCATCAATGATGACATTTTTTTCTGTGAAATCTGAGATTTCATATTTTTTCAAAGTATAAAAATTCATGCACAGTTGGACAATGCATCTAAAAGCAGTTACTCCTCCAGGTGTGTGTGAGCTTTTTCTCTGCCTATTAACTCCTCTCCATAGTTACCCTATGTGTCCATTGTTCAGTCAGTCTGAGTCACAGTATATGCGGTTTCCGCGGGAGTTTAGTGTCAGGAAAGTTTACTGGCAGAAAAAAACAAGGTTTATCTTTGCTGCCCTGCAGGGGCGTTGCTAGGTGGGAAAAAGACCAGGGGCTCTAGCCCGGAGAAATGTTGCATGCGCGCAGCGAGAAAAGTATGCGGGCGGGGCTTAAATGGGCGTGGATTTAGGGGGTGTGGTTTGCGTCTGAAATGAACGAGGGGTGGAGGAAGGAAGAAAGAAAGAGATAGGGAGGGAAGGAAAGAGAAGAGAAGGAAGGAACGAAGGAAAGAGGGACGGAAGAGCAGCGGGCTCAGATCCTACACCACAATAGCAATATGTGTATTCCAGAAAGTTTAACAATCAGCAAATAAAGATACTCCATACACTTGGTGTTGGCGCTTCAATCATCCCTGCACCATGGTTGGTATGGTGTCAGAATGATTGAAGCGCATTATTTCTATTGTTACATTGTAATATAAAATGAAATAGTTCAACTCACCATAATCCATAATAAGTGGGAGCCCCAAACGTGTCACTTGTCACTGTCGCCTGCTACCAGATGCCATCAGGTGTCCCCAGCGAAGTCCCTCCTTCCATCAGGTGCCCCCAGTGGAGTCCCTCCTTCCATCAGGTGCCCCCAGTGGAGTGTCCCTCCTCACATCACAGGTGTCCCCCCCCGAATGTGCCTCCTTACACAGGTGCCCCCAGCAGAGTGTCCCTCCTTACCCAGGTGTCCCCAGCGGAGTGTCCCTCCTTACACAGGTGTCCCCAGCGGAGTGTCCCTCCTTACACAGGTGCCCCCAGAAGAGTGTCCCTCCTTACCCAGGTGTCCCCAGCGGAGTGTCCCTCCTTACACAGGTGTCCCCAGCGGAGTGTCCCTCCTTACACAGATGCCCCCAGTGGAGTGTCCCTCCTTACACAGGTGTCCCCAGTGGAGTGTCTCTCCTTAATTTATAGGAGAGAGGTGATGTGGGGGAGGCAGTGAGAGATGCTCCCCACCACACCATTGTAGAGGCCAGGAGGAAGAACAGTGATGTGGAGCGGGCAGAGAGAGATGATGTCATCTCTGCTCACCCACCCCGCTCACTCGCAGCTCTGAAAAGCCACCCACCAGGCCTGGACTGGGAAAAAATTTTGGCCCTGGACTTCATCCAAACTGGCCCACTTTAAAATGGCTGAGCACAGGCCTACTAGCCAGGCCTTAAGGGTTAAGGGCAAGGCTACCAGTTGCCCCATCCAACCCTTACCCTGCCCCTTTTTCCTCCCCTAAACACATCCTGATAAATGACCTCATGAAATAACACTTAAATGTTTTATGCAGAATTAAGTTACAAAAATAATTTTTTTTTTAAAACAAAAAACAACAACTTTATCAGTGCCCATCAGTGCAGCCTCACCCATGTCCACCATTGCAGGCTACCCATGTATCCACCATTGCAGGCTACCCGTGTGTCCACCATTGCAGGCTACCCGTATGTCCACCATTGCAGGCTACCCGCGTGTCCACCATTCAGGCTACTCGTGTGTCCACCATTGCAGGCTACCCGTGTCCACCACTGCAGGTCACCTGTGTCCATCACTGCAAGCTACCAGTGTCCACCACTGCAGGCTACCTGTGCCCACCACTGCAGGCCACCCATGTAGGAGAAGAGAGAGGAGAAGAAGAGGATTGCTGGACGATCATCACAGAACCCGTGTGTCCACCATTGCAGGCTACCCGTGTCTACCACTGCAGGCCACCTGTGTACACCACTGCAAGCTACCTTGTCCACCACTGCAGGCTACCTGTGTCCACCACTGCAGGCCACCCATGTAGGAGAAGAGAGAGGAGAAGAAGAGGATTGCCGGACGATCATCACAGAGCAGGGAACGTCTCTGTAACACCTTTCATTTGAATTGATGCATATTCCCGCAGCTCGCCATCATATACAGCACCGCCTCCTGGCCCGGGTACTTTGATACAAGCCACACGTCCCGGCATTAGACGAGTGATGTGCCTATAAAAGTACAGGAGCCGGGAGGCGGGGCTGTATCTGACGGCGAGTGCGGGGAACACTTGCAATACTAATGAAAGGTGTTACAGAGACGTTCCCTGCTCTGTGATGATCCAGCCACCTCCTCTCCTCTTTTTTCCCTGGAGTGATCACTGGCAGAAGGGCTCTCGTTCTACCCTGCCTGCGGGCGATGCTTGCCCCCCCACAGCCATATTTTTTACGAGTGCCAAAATTCTTGGTAGTCCCGATGGCCAGTACAGGCCTGCCGCCCGCGGCCCTGTGAAGCCGCCCGCTCGCGGCTCTGTCAAGGCACTCGCCCGCAGAGTGGGCAATTTGACAGGGCAGCGGGCCTGCTATTAGGAACCCCTTGGGACACTCGGGCTGCAGCCAAAATATTCGGGGCTGCAGCCCTGATAGCCACCCCCTGGCAATGCCCCTGCTGCCCTGTAAACTGCCCTGCCACTTGACTCCTGGCTAAAACCACATAAAGTGTTCAATGGATAGCAGTCAGTCACATAGGCTAACACGGAGGCATTGGAGGGGGAGTCAACAGGCAGAGTAAGGCTCAAATGCTTGGAGGAGCAAGCAGCTGCTTTGAGCTGCATTGTGCATGGCCTTACTATAATGCTATGCTTGAAGTACTGTTCTTGCTCCTCATACCTAACATTATTTAACCAACTGTGTTGTATTGCAGGCTGCAGCACTTGGGTTGTGAACTTGTTGTGAATTGTGATGTAAGTAACTACGTTTAAAACATGATGTCATGATGACATTTCTGTGTCAGAATGATACTGTTCTAGGGGTCTTGCTCCTGGAGTTCCAATTCTTCATTTCATAAAGAAAACTAACAAAAATCTTAATTCCCTTTAAAAAATGGTTACGTGACCAAAAAACAGGTATTGGTAATCGGTATCGGTGACTACCTAAGGTAAAGTATTGGTACTCGTACTCGGTGGCAAAAAAGTGGTATCGGTGCAACCCTAGTTTTTAACATGGCTGGTTAATTTTAAACTTAAAGCAAAAATTGTAAATACTGTACACTGATTTACAACATCCGTGTTTTTCCGTATCTTGTATCTCTTTATAATTCCTATTTAGATTCTTATAGAGACATACCCTACCAATCTTCTGAGGAAGTGGCAGATACAGTCCACAAAATGTGTCAAGAAGAAATCAACTTTCTTTCCCTCCACTGCTGATATAACATATTCGGGGATATTATAGGCCCACAATACATGTTTTTATAAAGGATGGAGGATGTAGGGGACGCAATCTATTTATGGTATGTAATAATACATCTGTACCAGCCTTGGTATTTTAAAGCTTGAGATTGCTTTATAAAATACAAAATAAACGTATTTGATTTTATATAAAAAGAATGGTGTGAATTGGTAATGACAAAGTCCCATATTGGATGAGTATGGCTCTTGAAATTATGCAAAGCATATTGGTACCTTCCCTATAATGGCGTGATGACCTCCCAATGGTTATGTTTCTTTAATGCATGCATACATGCATATATTTATATATTAGGTGTTCTTACTTGACAAAGCATGCATTGGCGATAAGGGATCTTCACAAATAATACATCAGGGAAGATATTTTTATCACTTCTACCTGAAAGGTAAACGCTATGCAACTGGAATACAGTACTATAAATGCATGCTTATTGTTGGTCATTTGTCAGGTAGAAAAAGCAAAAAATATATGTGCACGGAGGTTAGTCACTTTCCAAGAGACCCTATGCTTAATTGTTCTTTCAAGGGTTAGGGGTTTTAGGCACACAAGACACACAAATTCTAGCTTTGGACCTCCGCCCTTAAAATTTCCAGTTTTTCTCTCTAACTGATTCTTTCCCCCAAATCTATCCCTGCATAATGTCTGTTAGACTACTATATGACAGTTGTATGAGATATGAGGACTGAGAAAAAGTGAGAAGAATTACTGACAGCTTGTAGTTAACATTGGCGATTTAGGAAATGCATTATCTGTAACTAGAATGAAAGATGGTGATTGTTTCTGGCACGGAGTTAGGAGAATTAGTGACAGTTAGCAGTGAACGTTGGCAGTTTGTCTCGGTGACACTGATAAGGTGATGATGAAAAAGAGCAGCCTTTTTTGAACAGCACTGAGAAAAGTGTGCATAAAAAACACATGCACAATATGGTGACTGCTTTTGTTTTTTGTGTAGGGCTTGTATCCAAAACAAAAGCACTTCTGATGTTTCATGTCTATGAAAAGAGGTAGGGATGTACGGAAACGATTGGAATACACAAAAGGAAGCATGGAGAGTCAGCTGGATGTATTCATGATGCATACTATATGGAACATATTTGTAGGATTAAACTCAACCACGGGAAGCAGGAGTTGCATAGTAATTTAGCTGCTGGTATGAAAATTGCTTGTTGGTTTCAGTAACATGGCAAGTGACAGTGAGCATGTAAGATCTGAATGGTCTACTGATGCCTAAGTTGTTCCCTTATAAATGACATAACCGCTCTATGGCATAAAATCTGTGGGACCCCGGTTTAATTTATACATTTCAGACATTGAAACACAAGGCCCTCTTGCAGATCATGCCACCTCACCCACCATCCTGCAACTAGGGCTTCTCTCAGTTGAATTCATTCAGACTCTGCTGAGGCCAGCATGCACCCAAATCCAGAGACTCAACCCTTATTCCTGGCTTGTCCATTAAGCAGTTAAGCCCTTCTTGCAATCAGTTTATTGTGGCGGAGGTTTGAAATGCCCTCTTTGGGTAACTTACAAAGTTTCCACCTCCCCTCCCCATTTTTCTGCTTGCAGTAATAGAACTCCACCATAGATCTTGTTCCCACATGCAGGAATGAGAACTGTCAAATCCTGCTTGTGAAGTTCCGTGATCCACCATTGTAAAAGGTGGGCTCTGGTCTCCAAATTTATCTTAACTGACACCTAGTTTGTTTACCACACTCACCTGCAGCCTGTCCCTCACCTCCCCAGCTGTGCGTGCACCTCATTATTGAAAATGTCAAGGCTCCATCAGATTGGTGAACCCATCCCCTCTGTGGAGACCTTGACATTCCCCTACAGTAAGCGATCAGATAACAGCTCCACCCAATCTTCTGACACAATGATCTATCACCCCATTTGCTTTCTTCCCAGCCCTCTTAATACCTGTGGGCATTGCTGCACACCTCCCTGACCTCTGGAACAGAATATCTTGATAGTAACAGATCCAGATACTTTCTATTAGCCAGATTTACCAACAAAGCGAAAGATGATTGCAGACAGGGAGCCCCACCCCATAGCAGCCTCCTCTATAAGCTCACTCATCTGCTCCCGTTTCAAACCCCTTTTATAGAGCCATTGGACTTGCAGGCATTACACTCGGAATCCAGGTGGATGCCATAACTTCTAATTTTGGCCCTTTGGTACTGTTAGGAAAATGGACTCTTTCTGGCCGTTTCCGGCTTTCCGTGGACCTGCGCGTGCGTTCATGCGTGCCCGTGCGCGCTAATGGCGCCAATAGCGGCCATTTAAGCAGGACAGCACCAGGAAGCAGGTGCTGTCCGTTCTACAGTGTTAGTATGTGTTTCCTTGCTTCCTGACTATCTGATACCTGTTTCTGTGACCCGGCCTGTTTGACCCTGCTCTGAACTCTGCCTGCACTGACCCCGGCTTCCACGACCACTCTTCCGCCTGCTCCCTTGTACCTTGCCGCCTGAACATTGCAGACCCAGCCTGCACCCGACCATCCGTCTGCCTGAACCTTTTGTACTGCACCGCTTGCCAGTTACCGACCCGGACTGTCTAACTACCCTTCAGCTTGCACGAGCTCCAACGGACACCTACCTACCACCAGAGACTTATCCAGCCCTCATGCCCCTCTGTGCTCCTGAGCTCCCTGTCTGTACTACCAGGGACTCTCGAACCAAGGCCGCAAGAGAGGTCACCCCTGCATAAGCCAGACTCCATCACCAGGTACGTGACAGTAACGGACAGCCATGCCTGAGTCTGCGTGGGGGGCCTCTCCTGTGAATGAACTTTGCTCTCACCTGGCTGGGCTGACCCAAGCCATACAGTCCCTGCAGGAGGATTACCATCGGCTAGAGCAATGGCTCCAGGAGCTCACCGCTGGCCAATCTGCAGCCTGCACCACTGTCACTATGCCCTCTGAACCTCAGGTGCCCCTACCGGAACGGTTTTCAGGCGACCACACCAAGTTCCAGTCCTTCCGGGTCTCTTGTGAACTCTTTCTCTCCCTCCAACCCAGTTCCTACTCCTTGGAGACTACGAAGGTGGGTCTAGTGATCTCCTTGTTGCTTGGAGAGCCGCAGTCCTGGGCACAACGCCTGCTGGAGCAGAGGGCTCCGGAAGCCTCTAACCTGACCACATTCTTCAGAGCTATGGCTCGCCTCCATGAGGACCCGCATCAGGCAGCCACAGCGGAAGCGGTGCTTCACATGCTCCAGCAGGGCCGCCGCACGGTGGAGGACTATGTGAGTGAATTCAGGTGCTGGAGTGCTGACACGGAGTGGGATGATGCTGCGCTCCATCATCAATTCCGCTTAGGTCTCTCTGACCCACTCAAGGATGAACTGGCTCGTGTTGGAGTACCCCAACTCTGGATGCTTTAATTGAGCCCCCTATAGAGATAGGCAGGCGTCTCAGGGAATGGGGAGCTGAGAGATCAGCCGGATCTCCACGACTGGCCTGGAGGCAACCCCGGGCTCCCATGGTCGCTACATTAGCCCCAGCTCAACCTGAACCCAGGAAATTGGGTGTACGCCGCCCTCCCCTCACTCGGGAAGAATAGCAATACCGCTACAGCAACCACCTGTGCCTGTACTGTGGAGAACCAGGACACATGGTGGGGTCTTGCACGGCCAAGCTTGGTCAACGCCCACCACCTGTCATTGGCAACGTGCCAGCCTCACAAAGTACCTCATCTCACCTGACTCTTCCGCTCTCCCTTCAGCTCCCTGACAAGACTATCCACACTGCGGCCATCATTGACTTGGGTGCCTGCAGTGGGTTCATTGACCGGTCCTTTGTGGTCCAACATCAGATTCCTCTACAACCAAAGTCTGACGGACTGAATGTTCGCCTGGCTGATGGCACCAACATCAAATCTGGTGTGGTCACCCACGAGACCTTTCCTCAGATGGTCACCTGGAGTTCCTCTGCTTGGACGTCATTGCATCCCCCCTGTTCCCTATTATCCTGGGTATACCCTTGCTGCAGGCCCATAGCCCCAGCATCAACTGGGCAATGGGCGAAACCAAGTTCCAGTCACCCTATTGTCGCCAGCACTGCTTTTCAGGGACTAAGGAAGCTGTCCCTACTCTGCTCAGCCTGGATGCAGACGCTGACCGGGACGCCCTTCAGTTGGTGCCCCCTGTGTACCACAGCTACCTAGACATGTTCAGCAAGAAGGGGGCTGAACAGTTGCCAGCCCATAGGACCTATGATTGGCCTATCGAGCTCCTTCCTGGAGCCGAAGTCCCCTTCGGGAGTATTTACCCTTTAACGGAACTGGAACTGGCGGCCCTTAAGGTCTATATAGAAGAGAACCTGCAGAAGGGTTTCGTCCGACCCTCTACATCGCCCGTAGGAGTGGGAGTATTCTTTGTAGAAAAGAAGGATCACACGCTGAGACCCTGCATTGACTTCCGCGAGCTAAACAAGATAACGGTGAAAAAACGCTATCCTCTCCCCCTGGTTCCAGAGCTCTTCCAGAGGCTAGGAGCAGCAAGGGTGTTCACCAAGCTGGACCTCCGCGGAGCATACAATCTAGTCCGCATCTGGGAAGGTGATGAATGGAAGACGGCTTCCGAACCCGGTTCGGACATTTTGAGTACCTGGTAATGCCCTTCGGGCTCTGCAATACCAGCTACTTTCCAGCACTTCGTAAACGATGTGTTTAAAGACTTCCTGGATCAGTTCGTCATCGTCTACTTAGACGATATCTTGATTTTCTCCCCTACCTTGGAAGAGCACCACAGGCATGTGGCAAGTGTCCTGAGCTGCCGTCGACAACATGGGCTCTATGCTAAGGCGGAGAAATGTGATTTTGCACAGTCAAGTATCTCCTTCCTGGGGCTTATTATCTCCGTCACCGGCATTACCATGGACCCACAGAAAGTCACGGCTATCCTGGACTGGCCCGCCCCTACGGACAAGAAGGGAGTACAGTGGTTCATTGGCTTTGCCAATTTTTACAGAAAGTTTATTAAGGGGTTTTCAGCATTTATTGCCCCGATCACCCAGCTGACCAAGCTAAACACACGATCTTTGTGGACTGAGGAAGCCCAGGAAGCCTTTGTAACTCTTAAGAGACTCTTTACATCAGCACCCATCCTCAGGCACCCTGACCCCACCTTGCCATTTGTCCTGGAGGTAGATGCCTCTGAAGTAGCCATGCTATCTCAAAGGCATGGAGCCAAGACTGCCCTACATCCTATGGCGTTATTCTCGCAAGCTGACCACCCCAGAAAGGAATTATGATGTGGGAGATAGGGAGCTTTTGGCAATCAAATCGGCCTTGGAAGAGTGGTGCTATCTGCTAGAGGGAGCCAGGCACCCCATCTTGATCTTCACGGATCACAAAAGCTTAGAATATTTTCAAGCAGACAAGAGACTGAGACCTCGCCAAGCCTGGTGGGCACTCTTCTTCTCATGCTTCCTATTCCATGTAACATACAGGCCGGGGTCGAAGAACATCAAGCCTGACGCCCTTTCAAGAATGTTCTGTAAACCCGGTGAGCCTGCAGTCCCTGATACAGTCCTGCATCCTCAAAATTTCCTGTTAACCCAAGGGGATCTGTTGTCCCAAGTCAGACAGTCCTTAGCCAGACCCCAACCTGCTAACCAGAGACGGCCTACTGTGGCATGGCAATAGACTCTTTGTTCCAGAGACCCAGCGCCTATCGGTCCTGGCATCCTGTCATGACAACAAGATGGCGGGACACTTCGGTGCTCGCAAGACTACTGAACTGCTGCTGCGATCATTCTGGTGGCCATGGGCAGACGAGGACTGTAGGAAATACGTCATCTCATGCCTTATCTGTGCCCAGAACAAGAGCAGCAAGACCAAGGCCTGTGGCTTACTAAAGCCACTTCCGATGCCCGAGAGGGCCTGGTCCATGATCTCGATGGACTTTATTGTTCAGCTGCCGCCATCCCAAGAGTATTCTACCATCTTCGTGGTAGTGGATCGGCTAACGAAGATGGCCCACTTCTTACCCATGAAGGGGGCCCCATCAGCCACTGAAACGGCCGAGATATTCATCCGGAAATAGTGAGGCTCCATGGACTTCCAACCAGCATTGTCTCCGACCGTGGAGTCCAGTTCACCTTCCGGTTCTGGAAGGCCCTGTGCTCCACACTTGACATTGAATTGGCGTACTCTTCAGCATATCACCCACAGACAAATGGGCAGACAGAGAGGGCCAATCAAATGCTCAAGCAGTATCTCTGTTGCTTTTCGTCGTTCTCACAAGACGACTGGGTCTCTTTGCTGCCCCAGGCGGAGTTTGCCTTCAATAACACCATCCATTCAGCTACCAACCAGTCTCCGTTTCTGGCCAATTGCGGCTTCCACCCAACCTTTGTGCTCAACCACTGCCTCGAAAATACAGTACCAACAGCACAGGAAATGACCAAGTTCTGGGAAGAGAACAGCAGACTCCTTCAGGAGACCATGGCCCGGACCCAGGAACATAACAAAGAGGTGTTCGACAAAGGGAGACGGGGAGAGTTGGACTTACTACCCGGGGAAAAGGTCTGGCTGGCCACAAAGAACCTAAGGTTAGCCTGTCCCTCCAAGAAATTGGGCCCCAGGTTTATTGGCCCCTTCCCTGTGAAAAGGAAGATTAACAGGGTAGCCTATGAGCTGGAGCTCCTGTCTTCATTGCGTGTTCACCCAGTGTTCCACGTGTCACTGCTGAAAACCGTGACCCCGAATCCATTTCCCCAGCGGAAGACTAGCCCGCCAGGCCCAATCCTGGTAGACGGCAAGGAGGAATTTGAACTGGAAGCCATCCTGGATTGCCGGAAGAGGGGTAACAGTGTCCAGTACTTAGTAAAATGGAAGGGCTACGGCCCAGAAGAAAACTCCTAGGAGCCTGCAGATAACATTCATGTGGATGAACTTATCCGATCCTTCAAGAAGAACTACCCTGCTAAGTTTGCCCGGCTGGGCATCCGGAGGCTGCCCCTTGGGGGGGAATGTTAGGAAAATGGACTCTTTCTGGCCGTTTCCAGCTTTCCATGCGAGTGTGCGGCTTTCCTTGCGCGCGCCATTAGCGCTCGCGCTAATGGCGCCAATAGCGCCCATTTAAGCAGGACAGCACCAGGAAGCAGGTGCTGTCCATTCTACAGCGTTAGTGTGTGTTTCCTTGCTTCCTGACTATTTGATACCTGTTCCTGTGACCCGGCCTGTTTGACCCTGCTCTGAACTCTGCCTGCACCGACCCCGGCTTCCATGACCACTCTTCCGCCTGCTCCCTTGTACTTTGCTGCCTGAACGTTGCCGACCCAGCCTGCACCCGACCATCCGTCTGCCTGAACCTTTTGTACTGCACCACTCACCAGTTACCGACCCGGACTGTCTAACTACCCTTCTGCTTGCACGAGCTCCAACGGACACCTACTTACCACCAGAGACTTGTCCAGCCCTCGTGCCCCCCTGTGCTCCTGAGCTCCCTGTCTGCACTACCAGGGACTCTCGAACCAGGGCCGCAAGAGAGGTCACCCCTGCATAAACTGGACTCCAGGACCAGACTCCATCACCAGGTACGTGACAGGTACATTCAGTAGACAAAGGAATGACCCAAAATTCACAGGCTTCCTTTAAGAGTGAAATAAGAAAAAATGTTAGATCTTTCAGACCAAAGACCAACTCTCCAAAAACTTCCCAAAAGACTAACCCACCCAACAGACCTGTTTGAGCACTGCTCATGAATTGACAACCCCATATAAACCACTTAACCCCTGGATTTTTATCTCCAAGCAACCTTAACTTCCTCCACTGGCCTGTCTATAGCTTCCCACACAGTGGCCATCCAAAGCTTGAATGAATAGGAGCCAACATTTTCAAGCCTTCATTCAGAATGTTGGAGCAAATTAAAACATTGAAAAAGTGTTCACACTATTATATCTCAAAAACTGTTCTTCTCCTCAGATTCCCAGGTATTTATCTACATCCCTAACACAAGATGTCATCTCTTCTGTTCCAGACAATACAAAGGGGACTTCCTGAATATTGTGCCACCGTCCATGAATTCAGAACAAACAAACAAAGTTGTGGGACACCCCACATGAATGGGACGTTTTCAATGGGCAAAAAAGATACATGTTTATTTTATAATATATAAAAAATATGTTAAGTAAGACCGATAGAGCACCACACGGGTAACTTTTGCAGGGTAAGTACACCCCACAGGGTGTTGAAACAAACAAACAAGACTTAAGTACCTGCCACCGTGTTATAAGTCCTACAGGGGAAACATAACAGC
>BLSH010207625.1:12568-34192 GCA_018402905.1 Glandirana rugosa | reverse complement strand
ATGTGTATAAGAGACAGACTATACACTCAATGAAGGGTCAAATCCCACCGAGGGAACTGTACACTATGTACTAATAGTATAAAGTAAAGGTAAAGAATGCCTCCGTATCTATATATTGAATTATAGGTGCCCTTTTCTTGCTCCCTTCAAAACCTTTGAATATTATAACATATGTATGTAACATTATCCTTACTTCTGATAGATACCCCCTTGAAGTCTGGATTTTGATAGACCCCTATGCTCGCCCCCCTGATTGCCGTCCCGAGCCATGAGGAGTTATATGTAAACGCCTGTATACTGAACATATATGATTAATGATATACAGATAAATGCCTAAATGAATCTACATATAGTAGACCCAATCTTTATTGTTTTTGTGTTGTGCTAATTATATTATTTCTCTTTGATTAGTTGTTCTCACAACTGAAAGCCATAGTTCTGGAGTCCTGAGGAAGCTCGTAGCGAAACGCGTTGACTCCTTGTTCGCGTATAACATACTTTGGCTTAAGGATCTTATTTCATTGTATAGTGTGTTTTGGTAGGGGCCCCTCGACGTGCCACTGGATGTGACCCTACGTGGGATTTGCATCACGTGGTACTTGGGGGACTCCCCCTTGTTACCTTTCTCCCCGTTTTTTTCTTGTTACTGTATTACTTTTTTTGTGTATAGATATTGTGTTAGATATGTATTTTTCTATGTACAAATAAAATATTATATATTTTTTATACAATTCATTCTGGCTATCTCGTGGTGTGCCCATTGAAAACGTCCCATTCATGTGGGGTCTCTTCTGTTCCAGGTCACCCAAAACCCTTTGCCCAACTGGTCAGTTTTTGAGACGGCAACTTCAAATAGTACCTCAAAGAGGAAAGGGGTGATCCCTGATGCCACACATTTAAGGAATCCTATGGAGGTTGATAGAGTGGCAACCTCAGCCTGGACTCTGACCAGGCCACGCCCCCAACACGTTTCGCTCTGCCCCCTGGAGCTTAGTCATGGGGATAGAGATGACATGCATGTGGGGAGTATTTAAGCATCATCTGTAGTCACTAGTGTGAAGGGCTGGCAGGTGTATGTAATTTCTCATGTCTTGCTATTTACTTGGGAAATGAATCAATTAGCGAAATGAGAACAGATATATCTCGCCGTGTACAATAAAAAGATATAAGTGCAAAAAGAAGCACTTAAGCACCTATACTCCCAATTAACCCTATTAAAAACAAAAACGACATTCATATGTTAATTAAAAAGGAGTTTATGGTGGTATATGTGATTGAAACATCAGTCACAAAAGGTTTTCGTCTTCATTATGTTACAAAGAAATGTTTTCCCTAGAGAATTCCAAAATTACTCACATTTATTCAGAAATAGGTCACAATTGTTATTATAATTCTTCTAAATGTGTGTGTGAATATGTGAATGTGTGAATGTAGCAGGAGCAAGCCAGTCTATTGATGTATTGGTGTTCATGGTACTGACATATCAATTGATTATTCATAGTAGTGGGTAATATCCCACTCATGATTTAAAACCTTGGGAATTCTGGTGTCCATCCTGAAGATCCAATGGACATCCCTTTTACAGAGAAAGGAAAAGCAATCTCCACCATGGACCGGGCAATTTACTCTTTCAATTATTTGATTTTTAAGGGTTTGTGCGTTGGTGGAATTGGTTGAAATGTCTTGCTAGGTTTGTGGTTTTGATGTCCTAAGGCATTTGGTAGTTCTGCCTATATATTGAATGTGAGTGACCATATAAATTACATATTGAGTGTGACAGTTAACTATTTGTTTAATAGTTATGGAAAGGCCATTGGAACATGAGGTTATAGTATGAGGATCTCCTAGGTGGTTACAAGTGGAGCACCTAATGGCACCACATCTAAACAGTGGTATTTAACCATGTGTAAGATGTTGAATTCAAAGTATACATGCTGGGGGAGATCGCACTACCTATAGTCCGTGCTTTTCTGGCAACATACCTGATCCCACCTCTTAGAATGGCCTTGTAGCTGTCAGCACTATTTAAAACAGGAAGATGTCTTAAAATTATATTTTTTATTTCCTGAAATTTCAAGCTGTAGTTTGTAGAGAACACTGGTTGATTCGATAATCCACTATCTTATGGGAAGCGATCAGTCAGAAGATTTGTTCTATCCAGACTCCTAGTTTGAAAACTGACTTTGATTTGCTGTATCCTCATTCACAAACCCTTTGTTCCAGCACGCTTACTGGAACAAAGGCTTTGTGAAATTGTGCTTTGTGGGCTTTGTGAAGGGAATCGTCCTGATCCTGACACTGACACCTCCCAAAACCACCCAAATCCATAATACCACCCCAGCCTCTGTTAGTCAGGGATTGCCCCTCATTCCTCGTCAGGTAAGTGGCCGTTCCAGCATCCTGTGAGCATTGCGCGTGCCTGTGCGCGCCAATGGCACCAAAACAGTCTATTTAACCAGACAGCACCTTGCAGCGGATGCTGTCCGTTCTGCAGCGTTTGTGCGAGTGTTCCTGAGCAACCTGATTATCTGATTATCTGTTCCTGTGACCCAGCTTGTTTGACCTTGCTCTGATCTCTGCCTGCACCGACCTCGGCTTTTACGACCACTCTTCTGCCTGCTCCCTTGTACCTTTGCTGCCAGCCCGTTAACAAACTCTGCCTGCACCCGGCTACGCTTTTGCCTGCTCCTTTGTACTCCATCGCCAGCCAGTTGCTGACCCAGCCTGTACCACCATTCTTCCAGCTAGCACGGGACCGGAGGACCACATGACCACCTCAACCCTCATGTCATCCTCACTCCTGAACCTCCTGTCTGCTCTACCAGGGGTTAACAAATCAGGGTTGCAAGAGAGGTTACCCCTGCATAAGCCAGACTCAACCACCAGGTATGTGACAGTAATGGACAGCCATGCCTGAGTCTGCACAGGGGTCCTTTCCCGTGAATAAACTTTGCCCTCACCTAGCCGATCTGACTCAGGCTATCAAGTCCCTGCAGGAAGACTACCACTGGCTAGAGGGACGGATCCAGGAGTTTACTTCAGCCCCCGGGGCTGGTCAATCGTCAGCCTGCACCATAGTGGCTATGCTCTCGGAACCTATAGTGCCCCTACTGGAACAGTTCTCAGGCGACCGCACCAAGTTCCGAGCCTTCCGTGTCTCCTGTGAACTGTATTTCATCCTCCAGCCCAGCACCTTCTCCTCAGAGACCACAAAGGTGGGTCTAGTGATCTCCCTGTTGCTAGGGGAACCCCAGTCTTGGGCACACCGCCTGTTGGAACAAAGGGCCCCGGAAGTCGCTGACCTGACCTTGTTCCTTCAAGCTATGGCCCGCCTCTACGAGGACCCGCATCAGGCCACCACTGCAGAAGCTGCGCTCCATGCATTCCAGCAGGGCCATCGTACGGCGGAAGATTATGCGGCTGAGTTCAGGCATTGGAGTGCTGACACAGTGTGGAACGGCGCAGCACTCCGCCATCAGTTTTGCTTGGCCATCTCTGATCCACTAAAGGATGAACTTGCTCGCATTCAGACCCTGAATGCACTAATGAACCTCTCTATTTAGATTGACAGGTGTTTCAGAGAATTCGGAGTCAAGAGGTCTGCCGGGTCCCCACGACTTACCTGGAGGCAACCCCGGGCACTCAGATACCCTAGTCCAGTCCCTTCAGCTTCTATGGTCTCATCAGCAGCCACAGTATAGCCCGAACCCATAAAATTGGGCCCGTTCTGCCCTCCTCTCACTTGGGAGGAATGGCAACATTGCCGGAGCAACAGCCTGTGCTTCTACTGTGGAGAGCCGGGACACTCTCCCGCTCTCTCTACAGTTCACCGTCAGGAATATCCTGACCACCGCCACCATAGACTCAGGTGCCTGCAGAGGGTTCATCGTCCAATCCTTTGTGGCCCAACATCAGATTCCTTCGCAGCCAAAACCCCATGGAATGGTCGTACGCTTGGCAGATGGCACCACTATCAAATCAGGCGTGGTGTCTCATGAATCCATTCCACTGCCTGCTACAACCCTGGACGGTCACCAGGAGCTCCTTCGTTTGGACGTTATTGCATCCCCTATGTTCCCTATCATTCTCGGCATATCCTGGCTGCAGGTCCATAGCCCTTGCATTGACTGGGCTACGGGCGAAACAAAGTTCCAGTCACCCTACTGTCGCCAGCACTGCTTTCTGGAGACTAAGGAATCGGTCCCTACTCTACTCAGCCTGGGTGCAGACTCCGATTCTGATGTCCGCCAGTTGGTGCCTTCCGGTCCATAGGGCCTATGACTGCCCTATCGAGCTCCTTCCTGGAGCCGAAGTTCCCTTCGGAAGGATCTTTCCCCTGACAGAACTGGAACTGGCAGCCCTCAAGGCCTACATCGATGAAAACCTGCAGAAAGCGGGGATATTCTTTGTGGAAAAAAAGGATCATACCTTGAGGCCCTGTATAGACTACAGAGAATTGAATAAAATAACAGTAAAGAACCGCTATCCTCTACCCCTGGTTCCAGAGCTCTTCCAGAGGCTAGGGGTAGCAACAGTGTTCACCAAGCTGGACCTCCACGGAGCATATAATCTTGTTCGCATCTGGGAGGGTGATGAATGGAAAACCGCCTTCCGAACCCGGTTCAGACACTTTGAATATTTAGTGATGTCCTTCAGGCTTTGCAGCACCCCAGCCACATTCCAGCACTTTGTGAACAATGTGTTCAAAGACTACCTGGATCTATTTGTCATCATATACCTAGATGACATATTGATCTTTTCCCCTACCTTGGAAGAGCACCGCAGACATGTGGCGAGTGTCCTGAGCCGCCTTAGGCGGCACGGGCTTTATGCCAAGGTGGAGAAGTGTGACTTTGACGTTCAAGTATCCTCTTCTTGGGGCTCATTATCTCCGTCACTGGCATCACTATGGACTCCCAGAAGGTTACGGCTATCTTAGACTGGCCAGCCCCCATAGACAAAAAAGGAGTCCAGCGGTTCATTGGCTTTGCCAATTTCTACAGAAAATTTATAAAGGGGTTCTCAGCTATTATTACCCCAATCACCCAGCTGAAAAAGTTGAATACATGGTTCGGGTGGACTGAGGAAGCCCAGGAAGCTTTTGTGACCCTCAAAAGACTCTTTTACCTCGGCACCCATCCTTAAGCACCCTGACCCCACCTTGCCATTTGTCCTGGAGGTGGATGCCTTTGAAGTCGCGGTGGGGGACGTGCTGTCTCAAAGACCTGGAGCTAAGGCTGCCCTACATCCTCTGGTGTTCTTCTCCCACAAGCTAACCATCCCTGAAAGGAACTACGATGTGGGAGATAAAGCTTCTGGCAATTAAAGCAGCCTTGGAAGAGTGACGCTATCTGTTAGAGGGAGCCAGCACCCCATCTTGATCTTCACAGATCACAAAAATTTTGAATACCTTCAGGCAGCTAAAAGACTGAGACCTCGCCAAGCCCGATGGGCACTCTTCTTCTAAAGCTTCCTCTTCCATGTCACATACAGGCCTGGGTCGAAGAACGTCAAACCTGTCTCCCTATCTAGGATGTTCTGCGAACCTGGTGAGCCTGCAATCCCTGATACAGCCCTACATCCCAGGAATTTCCTACTGACCCATGGGGACCTACTGTCTCAAATCAGAGAGTCCTTAGCCAAACCCCCAGGCCTGCAGACCCCAACCTGCTAACCAGAGATGGCCTACTGTGGCATAACAACAGGCTCTTTATTCCAGAGGACCAGTGCCTGGCGGTCTTGGCATCCTGTCATGACCATAAGCTGGTGGGTCACTTCGGTGCTCTCAAGTCAGCTTAACTGCTCCTACGATCATTCTGGTGGCCGCGAGCAGACGAGGACTCTATAAAATACGTCAGCTCATACCCTATCTTTGCCCAAAAGGGCTTGGTCCATGATCTCGATGGATTTTATTGTTGAGCTGCCACCTTCCCAAGGTTACTCCACAATCTTCATGGTAGTAGACCGTCTAACGAAGATGGCCCACTTCCTTCCCATGAAGGGTACACCGTCAGCTGCTGAAACGGCCGAGATATTTATCCGGGAGATAGTGAGGCTCCATGGACTCCCAACCAAATGCGGAGTTCAGTTCACCTCCAGGTTCTGGAAGGCCCCATGCTCCTCACTCGACATTGAATTGGCATATTATTCTGCCTACCGCCCACAGACAAATGGTCAGACAGAGAGGACCAATCGGACACTAGGCCACAAAGCAGTCTCCATTTCTGGCCAACTAGGGCTTCCACCCAACCTTTATGTTAAACCACAACAGCAAAAGTGCAGTACCCGCAGTACAAGAAATTACCAAGTTCTGGGAAGAAAACAGCAAACTTCTTCATGAAACCATGGCCAGGACCCAGAAGCGCAACAAAGAAGTATTTGACAGAGGGAGACGGGGAGAGTTGGATTTACGGCCTGGGGAAAGTTTGGCTTGCCACAAAAAATCTGAAGCTAGCCTGCCCATCCAAGAAGTTGGGACCCAGGTTTATTGCACCCTTCCCAGTGAAAAGGAAGATAAACAGGGTGGCCTATGAGCTGGAGCTTCCACCCTCTTTGTGTGTTCACCCAGTGTTTCACGTGTCTCTGCTGAAAACTGTGACCCCAAATCCTTTTCCCGGGCGGAAGACCCGCTAGACCCAATCCTGGTAAACGACAAAGAGGAATTTGAACTGGAATCCATCCTGGACTGCAAGAAGAGGGGTAACAACATCCAGTATTTAGTGAAATGGCAGGGTTACGGCCCAAAGAGAACTCCTGGGAGCCCAAAGCCAACATTTACACGGATGAGCTTATCCGATCTTTCAAGGAGAACAACCCTGCTAAGCTTGCCCGGCTGGGCATCCGGAGGCTGCCCCTTGGGGGGAGGCAATGTCAGGAAAGTGGCCGTTCCAGCATCCTATGTGCATTGCGCACAGGTGTGCGTGCGCCTGTGCCCGCCACTGGCGCCAAAATAGTCTATTTAGCCAGACAGCACCTTGCAGCGGATGCTGTCCATTCTACAGAATTTGTGCGAGTGTTCCTGAGCAACTTGTTTGACCCTGCTCTGATCTCCGCCTGCACCGACCTCGGCTTCCACGACCACTCTTCTGCCTTTTCCCTTGTACCTTTGCTGCCAGCCCGTTAACGAACTGTGCCTGCACCCGAATATGCTTTTGCCTACTCCTTTGTACTGCATTGCCAGCCAGTTGCCGACCCAGCCTGTACCACCATTCTTCCAGCTAGCACAAGACCGGAGGAGCTACTTCAGTTGTCACCGGTGACCACCTCAACCCTCGTGCCATCCTCACTCCTGAACCTCCTATCTGCTCTATGAGGGGTTCAGAATCAGGGTCGCAAGAGAGGTTACCCCTGCATAAGCCAGATTCAACCACCAGGTATGTGACACTCCCAGTAATGACATCCCTACCAGTCATATGCCTGGCCTTGCCCACTTCCTGTCGATCCAAGTGAATCTGCACTTTCTACTTCTGTTGCCATGGCACTGCTCACAAGGCAGGAAGCTGGTACCATCTTGAGCTCTGCACATGGGTCACTTCATCCCTATATGGGGTGCCATACTCCCACTGCCACCATGGACACCTGACAGCTGACCCAGAATGCTGACACCCACCAGAACCCTTAACCTTAAAGGGCCTTGCCCCAAGGCAAGCCCCATTACTGCACCACCCATAAACAAATTGACACATTTTTTTCTAGTTTAAAATAATGTATTGCTGAAGTGTGACTCTGCATTTGATGACAAATGAAGAACCCCCTTGGTTAGTTAGTTACGTTACAATTTTTTTTTTTAATTTCATTGATCAGTCCTACCTGCCACTGTTTGCATTTCCCAAAATTTGGTTTGTCTTTCTGTTACAATCACATGGCTATTATTGGTGTTGTAATAACAAACAACAGGGAACTGATCACACAAGCAGTTATATTTCTGTAGGAATTATGTATACGAACAGTGTGTTCCAATATAAAAAATACATTTTTTATTTTTGCTAGTTTTATAAAATTTTAGCTGACTATGTTTGTACATTTCAAACCAAAAGCTGAGCAAACAAAGGTTATCTTTGAAAGAGCAAAGTTAAGAAGAAATGCAATGCAATTATTTTTGTTTTTTTCTGTGAGCCCCATAATAGATTACAACAAATGTTATTAATTATTCAGTATTTTAAGATAGATAATAACAATTGCATGAAAAAATGGAACCAATTTTAAACTGAATAATAGCAAAAAAAAAAAATATTACATCCCTAAGCAATAAATACTTTTCTAGGTAATATCTCTAGCAGCTAAGATATACTGTTCTGGAATAAGAAAGTGAAATGTTCCCTTGGGTCAGCCAGCATGAGTCATATGCAAATGTTGGTACCTGAGACAACAAACATTGTCATGAATGAGGCAAGACTATGTTCACTTAATGAGAAAAAAAAATATTCTACAGCTAATCTACTTTTCATAAGTCCTGTCTGAGCAAATCACTGTGATAAATCAGAGAATTCTAACACTACACAGAATTGGAATGCATTAATGCCATCACTCACTGTTATTTGCATTGAAAAAAGACCATTAGGGTAGCCATCCTTTGAGGCTAACTTGATTAACTTGCAGTGGCAGACAGCCAGGGTGAAATTACAGCAAAGAAAACTCTTGATTTCTTGTGTATAAAAATGTTTACACTGAAGATCTTCAAGACATTAGAAACGGGAGTCCTATCTAGTACTGAAAATTTGACACCTATGTCTGCTAAAGCTATTGCATTTTGTATATTATTGTTATATTTAGGAATAAGGGGAAAAAACAGAATTGAATAGAAATATTATTTTATATATATGCAGTATAAATATGTGTACAATGAAAGGAAATGTTTCTGTAGGGGTGAACATATACTACCCAATTTTAAATTGTATCCATTGATTGTCAAAGATTGAGCTACAGGAACAAAATGAAGCCTTTTCACCATAATAACAATCTGTGTACAGATATTTTTGATCGTTCTCTTTTTTATATGATGTATGTATCAAACATTAATACACCGATTTGACATGTTAAAACATAAAACCTAAAGGGACCTTATCAGGTTTAAGATGTCTCACCATATAATCCTTTGTACACGCTTTCAAATCGGATCCCATTTGGATCAAATTTGCATTCAGACCACTCAGAAAGCATTTTACAGGCAGTAAGGAAGCATTCATTTCTACAATAGTGGTTGCGGGGTGTTTGCAGGGTGCCCCTATTTAGTTGAGTCACTGCAGCAATTTTTGCTGCTAAAATGGGAGCGGTTGGGGAACAGTAAAACTGTACCTCAACTGCAGCCTTAGAGTTGAAATGGTCACCAAAATTTGAATCCACTTTATATTTAACCCCTTGGAGCCGGCACCTGTCAGCCCTTTAAGGGGTTTTGAATGCGGGGCTTATGGTCCTGTGACCGCTGTGATTGACTGTCTAGGGGTTTACATGATGAGAAAGCTCCCTATCACAAGCTTTCTGTTAGCCGTTGGTAACGGGAGAGCAGGGCATGGCTCTATTTGCACTAATGCACGCAAATATGCATCATCTACCCTCAGCTGTCAACTCCCTCCTGTGTCATGACCTAAAGTCTGTCTAGGAAGTAAGGCAGAAGTAATGGAGCAGTGTTTTTAAACAGCCTTGAATACAGCGAAGGAAGCGCGTGTAGAATAAATGGAAAGAAGTACACTAATGCTATATTGGTGCATAAGGGAACTGGAATTTAGAAAAAAAAGGGAACAAAGGTGGACTTAGCCTTTAATGTAGTAATTGTATTTATGTATTACTTCAATATTATTTTGAATGTATTATTATGCCAATCTGACAATTTGTTCATGATAAAAGTGATAACATTAATAGCAATAATAATAATGATAATATTAACATCAACACAAAGAAGATTACACTTACAACACATAGATGAATATATTTATAGTTGCAGATTGCTAGATGTCTTTGCTGCTATTTTGACCACAACACAAGACTGCTAACATTGAAGTAGGAACCATTCGGAACAAAAGTTTGGACTGAACACTGGCTGTTTGAACGTTTAGCGTGTATGAACGGGACAGTTTTTGCTGTCATTAGTTGCTAAGAAAGCAGTGGATGCCTACATCTGCCCCATCCTTACTAACCACTGAGGACACCTTGCCTATTCATTTACATGGCTGGGAATTCCCAGCCATGTAGGCAAATGTGCAGGGAATGGATTAGGTTACATTATTGCCTAAATTTGACCACATGGCCAATAACATTGCTCACGTATGGCCATAGCCATATTTAGGCAATGATGCCACCACTATCCCCACCCCTTCTTTTATTTAGCCTATGACAGCTAAAGGAGCTGTCATTTGGCTATCGGTACCATTGGGATCGGTCCTGTGAGCCAGGGGAGTCAGCCAGCATCATGATTGATGATGGATTTATAATGAGGAACAGTTTTGAGGATTTTCATTTTTTTCTTGAAAGGACTTGTCAAAGGTTTGGGTGTCTATTTCCAGGGACATCTATTCTTTTTGTGAATGAGTTGTGATACTCTGTACCCTATACTTATTCATGTAGGGGGTGGATGGTATTCGGGGCCCCCCTTGTTATTAAAGTGGGTTTCAATAATCTGATAAGTACCCCCCTGCAGGTCCCCGCAATACATAACAGACCCGTATGCTATGTATTATTGGGTACCTTTGGTGTCTGTGTGTAATTTTATTGAAAAAAAAAAGAAGCAAGGATTGAGATATAATTTGCCGTCAACACATTTTAATGTCAGTGCTTTAAAAATCACTTCCATTTGCAATATTGAAAAATATAAATTGCATTGGTACATCATTTCAAGGGCAGGGCACATCCCACCCCCCATGCTATTTTTCTGACATTTCATTGGCTATTAGCCCAGAAAACAGGCATTTTTATTTTGACAGATTTGGCTCCCATAGATTTCAATGAGGTTTGGGTTTGGCATCTAAAATTCTTTGAAGTTCACTGAACCCTACTCAAACCCAGGACAGTTCGGGCCATTACCAATCCTTAGATTTTTAGCAAAAATCCTTTACTGACCAAAACATTTTCTTAAAAGAGGGGTAAAACCTACCCAATAATTGAATTAAGCATCACCCTCCTTTATCACTTCAACAACCTCTGTGTGAAACCCATGGCATGAAATGACTAAGATACAAAGACTTTCAGTAACCATTGCTGTTTTACTAAATGCATGTACCAAAGGACAATATTATAGAAATTAATTGTAGTGGGCAAAAGAACAGTAAAAGCAGGGTTGAAGGCTTCTGCAAATATCTGCCGGCATTTCAAAATACCAATATCAATGGGGAACAATCATATCCATACATTGAGCCACTGGTGTTATGTTAAATTATGTCTCCTATCTTCCAGCCAGTAAAGAAGATCAGCAACAATATAGGCTGACATTTATTCTTACATCCCCGCTCAGGTGTTACTTACTTATGACCAGTACAGACTATTGTGTAGGCACTAGTTACAATATCACTAAGATAATCTTAAAAAGCTTCTAAGCATTAGGGATGAGTGAATTTGCCCCAGTCTGTTTCTCTGGAGGTTAGTTGAATCCTGCATGAAGTCTGCAAAACCCAAACTCACCATCAAACCACATTAAAGTCTATGGGACAAATCTCAACATTCATTTTTGGCCAATTTCAGGCTAAGAGGTATGATACTGGGAAGCTGGGCATTGCCATTAAGGACATGTAAAAATGCCATTTTTTTAACCACTTCCTTACTGGGCACTTAAACCCCCCTCCTGCCCAGACCAATTTTAGGCTTTCAGCGCTGTCACATTTTAAATGACAATTGCACGGACGTACGACGTTGTACCCAAACAAAATTTTTATCATTTTTTTCCCCACAAATAGAGCTTTCTTTTGGTGGTATTTGATCACCTCTGCAGTTTTTATTTTTTGCGCTATAAACAAACAAAAAGCGACGATTTTGAAAAAAGAACAATATTGTTTACTTTTTTGCTATAATAAATATCCAAAATTAAAAAAAAAAATTCATCAGTTTTGACTGATATATATATATATATATATATATATATTCTTCTACATATATTTGGTAAAAAAATCACAATCTGCATATTTTGATTGGTTTGCACAAAAGTAATCGCATCTACAAACTGTGGGAATTGATTTATGGCGTTTTTACTATTTTTTTTTTTTACTAGTAATGGCGGCGATCTGCAATTTTTATCGGGACTGCGATATTGCATCGGACATTTTTGACACATTTTTGGGACCAATGACATTTATATAGCGATCAGAAATTTAAATGTCCACTGATTACTGTATAAATGTCATTGGCTGTGAAGGGGTTAACCTGAAGGGGGCAGTGAAGGGGTTAAATGTGTTCCCTGGGTGTGTTCTAACTGTGTAGGGGCTGGGCTGGTTGGGACATAACAGATCTAACTGATCCCAGTGACAGGGATCAGTAGATCTGTCATGTCCCGTTCGCAGAACGGAGAACCGCCGTGATTACATCAGTGGTTCCCCGTTCTGCAGCTGCTAATGGTGATCGGCGGGTCTCGGCCAGACATCGAGTCCGCCCGACCTGCAGGCGCGCCCACGCAGCGTGTGGCGGCCACAAGAGCGTGCTGCCGCAGGCTGCGAGTGCGCAGGGAGCGTGCACAAAGGAGGATGTCCATAGACGTCCTCCAGGCATTTCAGAGCCGCGCTGTAACCGTCTTTTGGCTATAGCGTGGATCTGAACTGGTTACTACTGTACAGTGAGGAAATAGCCTTTTTTGTCTGATTTCAAGGATACCATTGAAAATAGACATATCCCTTAACCACTTCCTGACAGCAGTACGCAAATTTGCGGCCTTTCAGGGGGGTGAGCTTTAACGCCAAAAGGCTGCAAATATTCGGCACTATGTAAACACATTACTGTGCAGAGAGCATGCTCTCTGCATGTACCTGGCACAGTAACAAGTGGGTATCAGAAAGCTCCCGATGCATACTTGCAATCATGTGACCACTGTGACTGCCAACCAATGACAGTCTGTGCCTCTAAGGTTATAGACACCAACAAATGTGAGTGCAATGGTTGTTTATAACTGTAATAAATATATTTTATGGTTTTACACGATGAGTTTCTTTCTGTTTCCTGCTTTTTATCCTGTGAGTGGAGCCCTGTGAGTCTGGGAGAGTAGAGGATCAGACTACAAAAATGAATAAAGCGAGTTTGGCCTTTGTTTTGTTACGCTCTCTGGTGAGTTTATGCTTTCTAAGGGGTAAGAACAAAGGCATAGAGCACTGGTGAAATTTTCATTTTGGGTGGAGCACTTTTAATTGACGATTACAGATAGTGGAATGGGCATTATGGTTTATTTGGATTTGTCTGTCACATTTGAGCATATAATTGTTTTATGTTCTGTGTTGTTCACATTTGTTCTATAAGGAGATTTTGGATTAGATATTACTGTTTCCTTACTCATAGTGTTTTAACTTAAGCTCCGAAAGTTTTAACCCATTTATAACCAGAGCATTTTTTGCTATTTAGCACTGTGCCACTTTAACTGAAATTGCACGGCCATGCAACACTGTACGCACATTTTTATTATATTTTTAATTTTTTTTGGTGGTATTTGATAACCACTGAGCTTTTTTTTACTATATAATCAAAAAGATCAAAACATTTGAAAAAAAAAACATATCCAATAAAATCAAATTTCTTCATACATTTAGGCCAAAATGTATTCTGCTACATCTCTTTGGTAAAAAAAAATCCCAATAAATGTATATTAATTGTTTTTTTACATACAAAGAAATTCCCCTATTTTTTGGAAATTTTTAGGCACTTAAATTGCAAAAATATATGAGAGGTGAAATGCGTAAAAACCAAATTTATTGGTACATCAACATATAAAAAGAAGAGACATGGCTAGCTGAGCTATTGTTACACCAACTGTAAATTGTGTGAGAATATGATGAATCTTTCTCTATCCGACATGTTTCGGAGAGTTCACGTCTCCATCAGGGGTATGAGGAGTATCATATCTATAATATAATGTGGGTGTATAAGTCATATTCAAAGATTTTTTTATATACATCATACCTTAACCACTTGCCACCCGCCCACTGTAAAATGACGGAGGGACGGTACAGCTCTCATTCTATATGACGTTGTCCCAGAACAGCCGCTCTCGTGGGGGCACGTAGTGTGGCGATCGTGGCCGTGCTGTGTTGCTAGGACACGGCACGACCCCAATCTCTGTTAAGAGCCAATGATGCGGCTCTTTAACCATGTGATCGGCTGTGTTCAATCTTTTTTTTTTTTTAACAAAAAATTAAAAACCGAGCAGTGATTAAATACCACCAAAAGAAAGCTCTATTTGTGTGAAGAAATTATTTTAAAAATCACATGGTTATAGTGTTGCATGACCACGCAATTGTCATTCAAACTGTGATAGTGCTAAAAGCTGAAAATGGCCTGGGTCGGGAGGGGGTGAAAGTGCCCTGTATAGAGGTGATTAAACGCATATTAAGATATAACAAACACTTACAGTCATTCAAGTGGTGTTGTATGTAGACATGCCATGTTTCAGTTAAAAATAAAGTTTGAAAGAATCTGTACTCTTGCCCATCATATTATGATATACAATATCATTGTGTTTTAGAGGCATAAATGAGGAAAGGACGTCACCTATATGGAGGGAGCAGTTAGCACTGAGGCCTTAGAGGGCCAGCCCTGCAATGTAAATATGTAATGCCATCTGCTAAATCTGTATGTGCATGTCTTACAGGCTCTGACTATCCTCATTTCATTTATTTTTGCATTTTTACATTGCAGGGCTGGCCCTCTAAGGCCTCAGAGCTACCTGCTCCCTCCATATAGGTGGCATCCTTTCCTCCTTAATGCCTCTAAAACATAATGTGCAAGAGTACAGATTCTTTCAAACTTTGTTTTTAACTGAAACATGGCATGTCTACATGCAACACCACTTAAATGACTGTAAGTGTTTGTTATATCTTAATATGAGTTTAATCACCTCATTACAGGGCACTTGCACCCCCTTCCGACCCAGGCCATTTTTAGCTTTCAGCACTATCACAGTTTGAATGACAATTGCGTGGTCATGCAACACTGTAACCATGTGATTTTTTAATAATTTTCTTCACACAAATAGAGCTTTCTTTTGGTGGTATTTAATCACTGCTCGGTTTTTAATTTTTTTTATTAATAAAGAAAAAAGATTGGACACAGCCGATCACATATATTATAATATGATGGGCAAGAGTACAGATTCATTTAAACTTTGTTTTTAATTGAAACATGTAAGTGTTTGTTATATCTTAATATGAGTTTAAGGTATGATGTATGTAAAAAATCTGTGAAAAAATCTGTGAATATGACTTATGTACCTACATTATATTATAGATATGATACTCCTCATACCCCTGATGAAAGAGATGTGAACTATCTCTAAAATGCGCTGGTGGAGGGAGATTCATCATATTCTCACACAATTTACAGTTGGTGTAACAGTAGCTCAGCTAGCTATGTCTCTTCTTTTTATATGCTGATGTACCAATAAATTCTGTTTTTATGCATTTCACCTCTCATATATTTGTGCAAATTTAAGTTCCTAAAAAGTCCCAAAAACAGGGGAATCTCTTTGTATGTATTTAACTATAGACATGTGGTACTTTGCCGAGGGCTTGTCACCCTGAATCTATATATTAATTGGTTTGTGTTAAAGTTATAGAGTCTACAAACTATGCTATATACAGTATACTGTATATTTGAAAATTGATCAGTGTTGATGTATTTGAGGCCCCAAAGTGCCAGGACAGTACAGATATCCCCCAAATTACCCCTTTTTTTGTAAAGTAGACAGTCCAAGGTATTTAGAGGAATAGTGAGTTTTTTAAATTTTATTTTCTTGTCACAATTGTTTGGAAAATGAAGAAATTAAATAAAATTATTACATTTTTCATACTGTCACCAGTACAGTACAGCATCATCATATAACTGGTGTGGGGGTGATCAGAAATACTGACTGGTAACAGTATGTAAAAAAAATAAAAACAAATAAATATTTTTTAAACTTTTTTCTTTTTTTTTTTTCTTTTTCTCTTCCTTTACAATTTTTTTTCACATCCTGTCAAAGTATGTCCCCATACTGACATTGTACTACTCTGGGGGGTTAATCAAGCTTATACAGTGACGATCACTCTATAACATGGATCTCCAAAGTATGGCCCTCCAGCTGCAGCAGAACTATGGGTCCCATGAAGCATTGACATGACTAGGCATGATGGGAATAGTAATTCCGGAGCAAGCGGATAGTTTGGAGACCCTGCTCTATAACATGGGTGCTCAACCTGCGGCCCTCCAGCTGTTGTGGAAATTTGGTATTCATGCTTGTAACTGTTCAGCCGTGCAATGCCATATAGGAATTGTAGTTCTGCAGCAGCTGGAGGGCCACAGGTTGAGCACCCATGCTCTATAAGCACTCTATGAACAATAGATTTAGCTGTTGTGATTGGGTTAACCATTTATGAACCGCTTGCTTATGGTTGTGGTCTGTAATTGGTGATTGCTTTGGGCCAATTAAAGATCACAACAGTAAGCGAGCTGCTCATGAATTGAAAGACATTCATGACAGGTTGTTTACATTGTTATTATGTGAATGCTATGACCAATCATGACAATCACATAATACTGGGATGGATACGCTACTAACCCGGAAAAGGCACACTCTTGTATATATATATATATATATATATATATATATATATGTGTGTGTCACTGAGCCTGCCCATAAATCCTCACCACAGTAAATGTACTGTGGCGGGGTAGCAAGTGGTTAATGTACTTATATAAAACAAGAATGTCCTTAAAATAAAAGTGGCTCGTTACTGCGAACCACCATCACCTGACGGCAGCCGCGATAACAAGTATTGTGAGCATGCGCCACCGGAGGTGCGCTCACACACTCGCTGTGTTCTGGGAGGCCAGGGAGCGGGTAGGGTGGACTGGATCTCCGCCGGCTACCCGCGATGGCCCCCCCACAGTGAGAGAATGGCAGTCCATGTATGTAAACACGGATCTCCGTTCTGACAGAGGGGGAAGGGCTGTTATCACAAGCTTCCTGTAAATGGAAGCCATGATCACTCCCCTCCCCCAGCCAGCCCAGCCCCATACAGTTAAAACACACTGAGGGAACACAGTTAACCCTTAGAGCGCCCCCTCCAGGTTAACCCCTTCACTGCCAATGGCATTTACACAGTAATCAGTGCATTTTTATAGCATTGATCGCTGTATAAATGCCAATGGTCCCAAAAAAGTGTCAAAATGGTCCAACATGTCCGCTGCAATATTGCAGTGCCGCTAAAAATCGCAGATCACCATCATTACTAGTAAAACATAAAGTAAAAATAAAAACCCCAGAAATTAATTCTCATCATTCGTAAATGCGGCAACTTTTGCACAAACCATCAATAAACACAGATTGCTATTTTTTTTACCAAAAATATGAGGAAGAATATAAATTGGCCAAAACCGATGAAAAAAAAATGTTTTTTTTTTTATTTATTTTTTTGGATTTGTATTTTTAGCAAAAAGTAAGAAAAATCGTTTTTTATGCAAAATTGTCACTCTTTATTTGTTTATGCGATCAGAAATGACTCAGGGGTGATCAAATACCACCAAAAGAAAGCTCTATTTATGGGAAAAAAAGGATACAAATTTAGTTTGGGTACAACTTTGCATGCCCGCGCAATTGTCAGTTAAAGCAACGCAGTGCCGAATCGCAAAAAGTGCTCTGGTCCTAAAGTGTGAAATCCTTCCCGGGCTGAAGTGGTTAAGGTAAAAAATGTTTAGCCTTTAAAAACACTTTAATTCCAGGAGCATCTTTCTCTTACATATTGAAAAATACATTTTGGGGAAAAAAAGCATTTATTATTCATATTGTTGTTATGCCACACAGAGTAATAGTAATGATACATTTTTATGAAGCCATAATGTTTTAAATCACTTGTACAAAGAAATCAGTCAGTTTTGAACAGCTGCTTCCAACAAATGACTGCACTCTCCCTGATTTAATTGTATTATCTGATTGCTAATTTTAATGGTAAATAAAAATATTTAAATTAATATTTTCTTACAGCTGCGGAAAATATCCCAGTGAGATACCATTTTGATTTGTATAGTTCAGATGTTTTACAAGGGTCATTATATAAAAAGAACCGAAAGAAAACAATGTTCTATTTGTATTCTTAAGGACTTTGTGAACCATCAACATTAATGGATTATATTCAGCTAAACAGAATACTCATCTGAATTTCAGCTTTTGGATTGGTCCAAAACAATTTGTTAATTCCCTGGAAATTGCCCATTGCTCAAATTGAACTCTACACAATGATTGTAGATAACAGATTGAAGCTGTTACAATTAATGAACTTCAATAGCACCATTTGTTTCCATTATCTACTAAAATGCATGATGAGACTTGTCTTCAACTATGGACAGCTAATTAACACATCTGTGCTGCCATTTTCCTTATGTGTGAACTGGCATGAATAAATAAAATAATTTTTAAGTAGATGTTGAAACTGAATACTAGATTGAAATAACTGTCTTAGTTGCAAAAATACTAGACTAATCTGTCTCACATAATGCACATAATGCCCTCTCTCACATGCCCTGTGACAGAAATGATAATAGTCACCACTAGTTCAACTAATCATTCTTTACTGTAATGCCAGCATTCATTAAGACAATTTTGAACTACAACTCCTCAAACTTTATCAAAGTCATTAAGATGTAATGAAAAAAATATTTTTGTTGGTGCAACGCTATTTTAAACTGATATGTGCTATAGACAATGGGTGGCAATCAATTTTTAGGAGATAATATTGCAAACAAAAGGTCCTCCCCTTGGTTTAATGTCATAAAAGTAGAGAACAACAACTTAACAGTAATGTATCCAAATCCACTGAATCAGGATTATTCCATTTTGTTTTAACAGAAATTGTAGGATGTGCATGATATATTTTTAAATTTCAATGCCAGATTTTTGTCTTTCTATAACATCGGCTTGAAGCATTCTACTACACACTTTAAAGGATTTGTTAATCTGTTGAAACCTTTGAAAATAACTCCTTTCTTGATGATGTTACATACTGTGGGGGTCATTTACTAAGATTCCTGGGAAGTACTGGGCGCTCTACATGTAATAGTGCCCATTTCAGGCAATTAAGAGTTCAACTAGGTGAATCTGTGAATGAAAAATTGTGCTATTAGCAGCAAACATGCCTTAGTAAATTCGGAATCAGCACTAATTGGTGATTCCGTGGATCTGCAAGTGCCAATTGCTTTGATTCAATAAGATTTTATTGAAATAAATCCATGAGTAGAAGCAATAACATTCTTCAGCAATTATACATTTGATAAACAGTTATCAGTTGGCTTAACAGTAACAAATGAGTATCTTATTTAATAAATGCTAATACAGAACATAGTCCTAGTATGACTCTGTAATCAATAATATTCTAAAATGCTGTGTTAGGGTGGAAGGTTGTAATTCTTGATCTAAGGTAGGAAAAAGAAGTGTGTAGTTGTGTTATGTTTAGCGTGGTGTTTGGTCTAGGTACTCGGAGTATGAATGGGGGGAAGGCGTTAGTTAACTCTTTTCTAAAAGGTCTGAGTATTCTTTTGACTATGTGTATAAGAACCACGGTCTCCAAATTTTGTGGAACAGAGTTGCGTTCTCTTTTTTAATTGCCAGGGTTTCTTCCATTTCATATATCGTGTTCATTTTAAGTGTCCAGTCTTTGATAGAAGGGATGCATGAGGTTCTCCATTTAAGTGGTATGAGTGCCTTAGCTGCATTAAGCATGTGCCTTACCAATGATCGCTTATATTTTCTGTAAGATAGTTTTTTAACATGTAGTAGGCAAAGGGCAGCATCAAATTGGAGTTTTGTTTTTGTGATGTTTTTTTATCTGTTCAATGACCTCACTCCAGTATTTTTGAATCTCCCGACAAGACCACCATATGTGGACAAAAGTCTCCACCTCTTCATGGCATCTCCAAGATATATCTGACTCCTTAGGAGCCCATCTCTTAAGTTTCGCAGGTGTAATGTACCATTGATCGCAAATTTTAAAGGATGTTTCTTGCATTCTGGTGCTTAGGGAACATTTATGGGTGAAGATACATGCCTTTTCCCATTGTGCCTTTGAGATTTGTATATTAAGGTAATTTTCCCATATAGATTTAAATTTGTCTGAGGAGTCAGAGCTTGGTTGTGAGATCCACTTGTATGCTATAGAGGTGGCGCCCTTTTGTGGGTGATCGTGCATAACAATTTTTATTCTAAGTTTGTCATGGGTCTCGACAGGAATTCTCTATTTTTGTTATTCTGGATGAAGTCATGGATTTGGATATATGTTCAGCGGTTTAAGGTATGGTTGGCAACTTTCTCCTTAAGTTGATCATAAGAAAGGATCTTGCCTTTGTTAAAGCAGTTGTGTGCCAGGAGAGGCATATCTTTTTCTGTTTGAGGAGATTTATGGTGTCAGATCCTGGTGGGAATTCAGGATTACCTGCTATCGAAGTCAATGGACTGGTGATTGAGGAAAGATGGTAAGTTTCGGCCATTTTTTGGGAGATTTTTAGAGTAGTGTTGATCAGTGGGTGAGCTTTTATTTTCTGGGGATAGTATTTGGGATTGGTCCAAGGTAGAAATCGTGTGTGGGTGTTTGGGTCTAATTGTTCAAGATTGACCCAGTCTTTGTTTTCCATGTGGCAATGCCAGTCGATCAATCTAGTGATGTGGCAAGCAAAATAATATTTTTTAAAGTCGGGTAGACCAAGGCCACCTTTGTTTTTGGGGTAAGTGAGGAGTTTTAATTGAATGCGTGTTTTTTTGTGGGCCCAAATAAATTTTCTTTTGCCTTTGGTAAGTCTCCTGAAAAATTCTTGTGGGATGTCAATGGGGAGGGCGTGAAACATATATAGAAGATAGGCTGCCAGCTGGGGGTGGAAGTGTTGTGGACGCGAGTGCTTGGTATGTACCTAACCTATTGTATGGTATCTTGGTTAATAGTGTTGAGAAATGCTGCAATGTAAAGTGGTGAACTGGATGACAGATTCAGTTCATTTAAATATCGGACGATGTGTATCCACAGTCTATGTGGGTCTGACTGTATTAGTCTGTAACTATTTTCAGTTCATATCCTCCATTGAGAGTAATAGGGATTGCGATCCCTGCTTTAGTTCTATAGATATTATATGTTGTTTTTTGTGGGCTATTAATCTATTTATTTTTACTTACACATTCAAATTGCCTTTTCCATAGTTTTTGAAGATCGCGTATGCCAATGAGAGTTACCTCCTATACTTGACTTTTATCAATGTCTGATTATGTCAGTCTGGGTGTATCTGACACCTATGTGTAGCAGGCTATAAATTTACTTGACTTAGACAGTAGGTCAAGTGGTGAAATGTAACGTCGTAAAGAGTTGTGATAATTGGTTCTATGGTATGTTATCCAATCCATGTATGGTTCGTGAGCGCAGGTGTTGTGAAGGTGGGGGTCGACCGTCGGATAGAAGATATATACAAAGTGCGGGAGGGGTAACTGTAGGG
>BLSH010207615.1:47718-60421 GCA_018402905.1 Glandirana rugosa | reverse complement strand
GATTGGCAGCAAGCCCATACCCAAGCTTTCAAGGGGATCCTAAACATTGCATTAGCGGAAGCCAACCTTAAGGTCTTAACCCGCTGGTATCTGGTCCCCTTGAGACTATCCAAAATGTTCCCGTCGGCCTCCCCGTTATGCTTCAGAGGCTGCAATCATGTGGGCTCGATGCTACACATCTGGTGGGAGTGCCCCAGAATCAGGAAATTCTGGAATAAAACTTTTAACACGAGCCGAAAGGTTACAGGCTTGCCCATCCAGAAACATCCTCATACAGCCCTACATAACTTTCCCATCCCCAACGCCTCTAAATTTACTAACAGATTTATTACCTTCATATTCACGGGAGTCAAATTAACTTTGGCCCGAGCATGGAAGAAACCTACCTTATCTTTCTCCCAGGCCAAAAGAAAGAACTCATGGATCATGGCCCAAGAAAAGATGGTCAGCATCTACTTGGACTCCACGGCCAAATGGGAGCTGGTATGGGAACCCTGGGCCCGCTACCTCCAAGTGGAGCTCTCATGATATCACACTCCTTCTGAATTCCTCAAATCTCGGTGGTCCCTTGGTCACTCTCTCTCTTTCACTCCCCTGATTTTCCTTCTTTCTCATCTCCGCTCTCAGTGCTTTAGTTCTTGCTATTCTGCTTCCCTCTCTCTCTCCTCCTCCGTTTCTCCCCCCTGCTTTCCCTTTCTCCCCCCTTATCCTACTCTCTAGTTTCAACCTTTTCTGGTTATGCCAACCGACTTTTATACAGGACACATTGTTCAGGTCCCCTCTGTTTCTAGATGGATCATGGAGCCTTGTCTCGGGTCCAGAGCAGGCGAACCTAGACTTCCCTGCTCAGTTCCCTACACGCCTTGTATGTTTGACGGAGACAGGGCTGCAGCGACAGCCCCCTGCAATACCCTCAAAATGCTCCCTGCCCCGCCTGGCGCAGATTGCTCCCACGAGGGGCGCCGGGCGGGGTATGGATAGCCCCTTCCTCCCTCACTCGTGGTTCGGGCTCTCATGTGGCCCTCTCCTGTCTCCCTCTTGTATAGGTATCATGGCTCATTTTGTATACTCCCAAGTGCCTTTGTATGTGTCCATGCATCTTTTTGATAATTTATCAATGATATTGTATACATATCTTCTGTATTACCTCATGTCGGTTCTGTTTTATATCTTATGTTAAACAATAAAAACTTTTGAAAGTAAAATTATTTCTGTCTTCTTCACATGGGGTTTTCCAATGGGATGAAAATGACAGGAATTGTCAAATCATACAGGAACAGAGCACAGCTGTGGCCCATAAACTGCAGCAAATGTATTGCCTTTGCAACTATTAATATCTATTGAAAAATAAGATTGTATTAATAAGTCAGATTAAGCTTATGATGGAAAGTTTTTAATGAAAGTTACATTTTATGTGATTTATTTAGGTACTTATATAGCGCTGTCAATTTACACAGCACTTTACATATACATTGTGCATTCACATGAGTCCCTACCCTCAAGGAGCTTACAATCTAAGGTCCCTAACTCACATGCATACATACACATACTAGGGGCAATTTTTAGACATAATCTAATTAACCTACCTGCATGTCTTTGGAGTGTGGAAGGAAACCGGAGGACCCAGAGGAAACCCATGCAGGCACAGGGAGAACATGCAAACTCCAGGCAGGTAGTGTCGTGGTTGGAATTCAAACCTAGGACCCTTTTGCTGCTCGGTGAAAGTGCTATCTACTACACCACTGTGCCATAGTAATGGCTGCATTTTTGTGAAGGAAAATTGGTGTGGGTCAGTTTTGTTTTAAAAAAATATATATTTTTAATATATATATTACAAAAAAACATTTAGTGTATGACAATGGATACCCAGAGCACTATAGGTTAATTGAAAGGACAGCACAGTAGTAATGATCTCCTTTTTGATATTCTTGATCTCATGGACTCTCAAATGAAGCTTTCCAATGAGAAATGAGTCTCTGCTGAGGCTACATTCACATCAGTGTGGGAGTTCCAGACTGATCTAATAAAGTGATTCTAAAGGCAGAAGTGCTAACCAGTGCTGTAAATCAGTGCCCATCATTACTGCCAATTAGTGCCCATCAGTGCCTCCTCATCAGTGTCACCTATCATTACTGCCTATTAGTGCCCGTCAGTGCCGCCTATCACTGCTCATCAGTGCTGCCTATCAGTGCCCTTCAGTGCCTCCTATAATTTCCCATCAGTGCCACCTATCAGTGCCCATCAGTGCCGCCTATCAGAGACTACCAGTGCCACCTCATCAGTGCCCATTAGGAATGGACTCGCAGTTCGAGTCAAACGTAAGTTTGACTCGAACAACTCGTGTTCACCCGTTCGTCGAAGTGTGAACATTATGGGGCGTTCGCGGTGACTTTGCCCACCGCGGAGTGCCAAATAATGCATGGAGAGATGACAGTGCACACAGCTCCTCCTTTAGGGGGGCTGTTGTCTTTTTGTTTTTTTTTCTGGTCCGTCACGTGCTGTGATTGATGATGGGTTGCAATGGGGGACACTTATTTTTTTTTTCTTTTTTAATAAAGGACTTGTCCCTAATTGTCTCCTGTGGGTTTTTCTTTTTTGACACTTTTTGGTGAATTAGGAGAGGTACGATGTACCCGATACTAATTCACATGGGGGGGGCAGGATCTGGGGGCCCCCTTATTAAAGGGGTCTTCCAGATTCTGATAATCCCTCACCCGCAGACCTCCACAACCACAGCCCAGGGTTGTCGGCAAGAGGTTCTTGTCCCCATCAACATGGGGATTAGCTGAAAAGATAAGTACATTGTCTGCAAAGAGAACAGTAAGGGAGCCTTGAACAGCAGGTGCCTAGACAGTGGCTCGTGGGTCAGGTTGAACAATAGGGGTGACAGTGGGCAGCCTTGTCTCGTGCCCTTGAATAGACGGAATTCTGGACTAAGAATTCTGCCTGTTACAATTTAGGCGGTGGGGAAGGCATACATTTGATGGGTTAAATTCATGAAAGGGCCACGGAAATCTAATTTGATCAGGACAAGGAAGAGTCATTCAAAGCTTACATTATCGAAGGCCTTCTTGGCGTCTGGGGTTATAATTGCTTTGGGGTGGTGTTTCAAATATTCTAGGACTGCCATTACCTTGCAAATGTTTAAGGTGGCCAGTCTGCCTTTAACAAAACCCGACTGGGCAGGGGGGATTAGAGATGAGATAATATCCGCCAATCTAGCTGCGATTATTTTTGAAAGGAACTTGGCATCTAAATTTAAAAGGGAGGTAGGGAGGTAGGAGCCCAGTTCTAGTGGATCTTTGCCCTTTTTGCTTAGTAGTTTGATTATGGCTTGGTGACTAGTGGGCATATATGGGCCGCCTGACCAGACACAATTAAAAACTTTGAGTAGGGTTGGGCATAGAATGTCTTTCATGGCCTTGTAAAATTTGCCGGTGAAGCCGTCGGGACCAGGGGCTTTCCTAGAAGATGTGTGCTGAATGGAGTCAAGCGGTTCCTTATTGGAGATCGGGGAGTTTAGGACCTGGAGTTGCATTGGTGAAATTTTTAGTAGGTTTAGTGAGTATAAAAACTTTTGTGCTTTAGGAGTATCTATGGGGTCGGGCGCATATAGCGAAGAGTAAAGATCAAGCATGGTTTGGGTAACTTCATGAGGGTTAGAGTGTACTTTCCCCAGTTTGTCTCTCAGGGTAGTGATTTGAGTAGGTTTGGGGGGACCTCTGCACAATCTGGCTAACAGTTTGCCAGATTTGTTACCGAATTTGTAGTGCGTGGGATCTGATTGAGCTCATCTGGAGAGTTCGAGAGTATCTGCCCAATGGTCGAAACATTGTTTGGCTGCTTGCCAATTGTCCCTATTGTTCTGGGTGTTGGAGGAGGCTAGAGCGTGCTGAGCTAGCTTAAGTTGTGAGCTGGCTGCTCAGTAATTAGTCATAGTTTGTTTTTTGAAGGATGCAGTATATGAAATTATTTTGCCCCTAAGGAAAGCCTTGCCCGCTTTGGGGTCAGATTGGTGAACACTGTTTGTGAGAGTTATTCGCGAAGAAGGCCCGGAAACACCATAGTCGTAAATTTGGGATGGGATTGTGGTCCCTGATTGTTATGGATATAGGGTTATGGTCAGATATGGCCATTTCATGAATATCTGAGATAGTCACCTGAGAGATTAACGTTTCAGTAGTGTAGATATAGTCAATTCTAGAGAGAACTCCATGTGGTGGTGAGTAGAGTTGAGCGAACCCGAACTGTAAAGGGTGTCCGTGTCCCGAACCCAAACGTTTGAGAAAAAGTCCGGGTTCGGGTTCTGGGTTCTGCTATTTTATCACGCATGTTGAATAGCTGCAGGGCAGCCAATCAACAAGCGTTTCACTAGTTTTCCCTAAAAGCCATCACAGCCATGCCTACTAATGGCATGGCTGTGATTGGCCAGTGCATCATGTGACCCAGCCTCTATATGAGGCTGGAGTCACAGTGCTGCATGTCACATGCTCTCAGGTTAGTGTAGGGAGAGCATGCTGCCAGCGCTGTGAGGGACAGATTGCAGATCTAATAACTAGGTAGAGATTACTACTACTGCTGTGAGGGACAGATTGCAGTGATAATAACTAGGTAGAGATTACTACTACTGCTTTGAGGGACAGATTGCAGATCTAATAACATCTCATCCTGCATTAAAGAACGATCTCTCATCCTGCATTACAGAATGATCTGATTACAGAACGATCTGATACTGCACTAGGTAGAAATTACCACTGTTTGAGGGACAGATTGCAGATCTAATAACATCTCCCATTTTTCTTCCTTTTGCAGCCCTCTAGCACTTTCCAGGACTTTTTTACAGCCATTTTTGTGCCAAAAAGTTTGGGTCCCCATTGACTTCAATGGTGTTCGGGGTCCAGGGTCAAGTTCGGGTAACGTTCGGTACCGAACCCGAACGTTTCCGCGAAGTTCGGCCGAAACCGAACATCCAGGTGTTCGCTCAACTCTAGTGGTGAGTAAAAGGTGAATTCTAGACTTCTGGTTCCAGCGCCGTATGGAGTAGCAGCTCCCCGCTACAGCTCCCGCTCCACGGCCGAAAAACTGCTTAAAAAGCCGATTCAGGGCAACAGAAGGAGTACCTGACCATACAGGCAGCCCCCCAAACATCCCCTCTTAAACCAGGGATGGACCGCTACCTCTGAAAAAGCGGCCCGCGGAGCGCTCCGACCCAGCCGCAAATCGAGGCCGGGGATGCGGCCTACAAGGAGAACGCGCCGGCGGCGGCATCTGCAGAAATGGAGGTGAGCAATCCACGCACACTGCCCGCCCCATTAGGTGACACAAACACCTATGAAAGAATAGCCCAAGCTGTGGCAGCAATATTAGCACCCACCATAAAAGACACAGTGGAGAAAGCATTCAGTGAGGGCATGACACAACTTAGAAAAGAACTAGGAGAACACAAAACTCGCATTTCTGAGGCGGAACATAGAATTGCCACCTTAGAAGATGAACTATATCAATGCCACATGACGGAGCAGGCACAAACTAAAACTAACCAGTTCATATTGGACAAGCTTGACGTCCTAGAGAACAGGTCGCGAAGGAGCAACCTTCGGTTCGTGGGGAGTACCAGAGTCCCTCCAACCCTCAGCCCTCATGGACTTCTGCGCCAAACGCATCCCAGAGGCTCTAGGCCTACCTAGGCCTTGCACAGTGGAGCGTGCCCACCGCATAGGGGCCCTACAATCCGACCGCAAGACCAATCGGACAATCATAGCCAAATATTTAAATTATGATGACAAAGCTGATATCTTGATGAAATATAGACAAACAAACCCCCTCCTGATAGACGGAGTAAAAATCCTAATTTTCGCTGACTATTCATTGGATGTATCAAAAAAGCGCAAAGCTTTTCAACATATATGCACCGCCTTACACCAACGCCAGATGAAGTTTTCCCTGGCATTCCCAGCAGTCCTGCGACTCAGGTCCAGCAACGGAGAGCAACTAACTTTCCACGAACCACAAGAAGCAGAAAAATTCTTACGGTCCTTTGCCTCTGACTCGGAGCAACCACTCAGGAAACCTCAAAGAGCTTCGGCAATTCCCAGATCCCTGAACCAGAGGAGTCCGAGGAAAGACTCTCCAAAACGCCTAAAACCCTCCGAAGCACATCAAGCTGAGGAGCCCCGCTGATCTACCCAACCCACTCTATGGCTATACTCTTCCCCATACTGGACATTGCAGGTCAGTTATGTTAATAACGTTCACACAGTCACCTGCACCACAGCCCCTCTTCAGAGCTGTCCACTCTGGTCAATCACCAGATCCAATACTTGATTTGTTATTGTTTTTTTTCCTCAGAAGTTTTGTTTGCATTGATATATACCTGTTATAACTTGTTATACCCTCACTATATGCCTTGCTTTTGAACCTCCGCATGAGCTCCACTATAGACGGATATGTCCGCCTCCTACATCTCGCCACTCAACTAGGTATATCCAGCAGAAATGCAATCCCCCCCTGGATCCCTAGACCATGGCTGCTTACTGGCCGGCGGTAGGGAGCAACTACAGTCTGCGAGCCCATGCGGAAAAAAGCGAAGCATAGACTTATTGTTGTAAGGAAACTTTATCAGTATATCAATACAGTCATGATTCTCACCCCTATCTCCCCCCTCTCTCCCCCTAATCCTCCCCCACCCTCCTATCTGCATCTCAAGAAACTTTTTCGCTGGTTCAGAAGACATAAAACCCTCCCCTTCTGGCACACCTCTCTCTCAGCAATCCTGAGCTTCACCTTTACAACTACACATCATGCCCCAAACCCTAACCACCTGCCACTTTCATAAAAGTAACCTCTTGGAATGTTAAGGGCCTTAGATCTCCCATCAAACGAATGAAAGTCCTAAGACACCTGAAAAGACTAGGCACAGACATTGCACTCCTTCAGGAAACACATCTCGCACAATCTGACCTACACCGTATGAAAAAACTCTGGGTAGGAACAGTTATAGGCTCAGACCCCATAGGACGGAAGGCTGGAGTAGCCATCCTAATACACAAATCCCTCCCTTGCGAAGTGCTGTCCTCGTCATCAGCGTTAAAGGGCCGAATTCTTACAGTCAATCTACGCCTGGCAGGCAAGGACATTCAAATCACTAACATCTATGCACCAAACTCACCAAATACCTCCTTCTATTAGAACCTGACCTTAAACATACTGAAATCTCCAGGCTCCCCCCATATATTAGGTGGAGATCTCAACTCAATCCTACACCCAATAGATGACAGATCGTGCCCACAAAGGCCTCACACTGATCCTTCCAGTCCTTCAAACACCCCTCTTGCTAACACCCTGGACTCCCTACACCTGACCGATGTATGGCGACACCTACACCCCCTGGAGAGGGAATACACTTTTTACTCCTACCCCCATAACCTCTTCACTAGAATTGATTACCTATGCTGCACAGACTCACTGCTACCCTTGGTTAGAGACGCAGAAATTCATGGAATTGCGATCTCCGACCACTCCCCAATCTCCATCTCCTTCCTCGACTCTCTCTCTCAACCCAACCCCCAGATATGGCGCTTCCCACATTACCTCTCGAAAAGTGCCGACTTCCAGCAATATATTCACCTAGCATGGTCGGAATACGCTTCCGCCAACACACAGCATTTAAAAAACCCAAACCTATTCTGGGATGCTGGAAAGGCATTTCTCAGAGGCAAAATCATCTCTTATGCCTCCTCCTTTAAATAACATTCACCATCCAAACTCAAAACGGCCAGCAACCGTCTGAAACTAGCCCAAAGAAACCTATCAGCCGACAACTCCCCACAGAATAGGACAGAGTGGAAGGCGGCCAAGAATGAGTTTGACTCCTGGGCGGAAACGCTGGAACTAACCAAACGGTCACACCTTGAAGCTCAGTTCTATAAATTTGGAAATAAATCAGGGAAACTCTTGGCCAGGCTTGCAAGGGGTCCCTACTCACCCACACATGTCACCTCCCTCAGAAACCCCCAGGGTACCATCACCACCATCCCCGAGGAAATAAACAAACTTATAACAACCTTCTACACAAACCTGTACGCACTGGACAATACCAATACCACGTTAGCTGAAAGCTTCCTCGATAGTCTAACCCTCCCCCAAATCTCCCAAGAAGATCTAGAGGTACTAAACGCCCCCATCACTAGCGTGGAAGTCTCATCAGCCATACAACACTTACCACCAAATAAGGCCCCAGGACCAGACGGGTTCACAGGTGAACTCCTCAAGATCCTACACACGTCAATAGAACCCACCCTTGTACAAGTCTACAATGAGATTTGGAAGGGAGGCCCCTACTTACCGTCGGGCAACCAAGCAACTATAAAACTAATACACAAAAAAGGCAAGGACCCCCTGGAACCAGGCTCTGATCGACCCATTTCACTCCTAAATTTAGACATAAAAATTCTTTCCAAAATAATAGCCTCCAGATTAGCAGATATTCTACCACTTCTAATACACCCAGTACAATCCAGCTTTGTTAAGGGAAGAACAGCCTCACTCAATATCAGGAAAGTACTAGCAGCTTTAGACCACGCCAACAACCATAAAGAGGGAGACTGCCATCATCACCCTGGACGCGGAGAAAGCTTTTGACAACGTCAACTTTGACTGGCTCTTCCTGGTGCTAAGACGGATGAACTTCTCCGGCCAGTTTGTACAGCTCATCCGTTCTATGTACTCTTCTCCCGCGGCCAGGCTGGTGGTGGCAGGCATCCTTTCAGAGGAATTCAGACTCTTCAAGGGAACGAGGCAGGGATGCCCCCTGTCCCCGCTTCTCTTCAACTTAGCGATCGAACCCCTCCCCAGATACCTGACCACAATAGCTCCCCTCAACGGAATACAAATAGGACACCATGAATTACGCTCAGCGTTCTTTTGCTGACGACGTCCTCATATTTACTGCAAACCCTTCAAAAGACATGCCCATCATTATCCAAATATTTAATGATTTTAAACAATGTGTAGGCCTGCGAATTAACTATAGCAAGAGCGAAATAATCCCCATAGGCCGCTCCCCACAAAGACACTGGTTATCCCACTCACCCTTCATCATAGTCAAATCACACATCACCTATCTTGGAGTAAGAATTGGCCACCTGCCATCATCTCTATACACATTGAACTTCCCACCCTTGCTGCAAAAAATTAACCTTGAACTAGAAAATTGGATGGATCTGCCGCTTTCGCTCCTGGGGAGGTACCATTTATTTAAAATGGTCAGCTTTGCCCGCCTTCTTTACCCCTTACAGACAATCCCCCTCCTGCTCAAACACAAGGATATTCAGATCCTGAACAAAAACATCTCCAAATTCATTTGGCATCGCAAGCGACCGAGAATTGCACTACCAAAACTATACCTCCCCAGACGCGAAGGTGGCGCCTGTTTACCCAACATCAGATTGTATAACCTAGCTTGCCTTCTAAGGGTAGGAATGGACTGGACCAGAAATGCATCCAGATATGCAAACACCTCCCTAGAATCAGATATTATACACCCATATCAACTAAAGGCCCTTCTCCTCTCGCCTTGGACAGCACTACCACCCACCATCAAATACAACCTCCTGCTACGGGATACAATCATAGCCTGGAGAGAAGCGCGAAAGATCCTTAAAATCCCCCTAAACACCTCCAAACATCTGCCAATCCAGGGGAACCCCAACTTTCCTCCAGGCATGCAACACCAAGCCTTCTCAATATGGAACCAGCATGGACTAACTCTCTTCTCCTCGCTCTGCAACACCACCACTGGTGACCTCCTCCCTTTCAAAGAAATAGCCCAAAAGTACTCGTTGCCACAATCTCATCTTTTCAACTTCTGGCAATGTGCCCACTTTATTCGCTCCTCAGGCAGAGACAAATTGAAGAGATTCCACTCCTCTACCATAGACGCTATGATAAACTCAGAGTCCTACTCAATTTCAGCGGTGTACAAACTCCTACTTACCGAAAAATCAACTCCCCTAAATGCTACCTCCGCCAGAAACTGGGAAAAGGACTTTGCAACCCCTGACCTCTTGGATAAACTCCTCTCAGGATACAACAAAACCATAAGACTCTCTCCTAACGAACAATGGAGAGAAACACAACTAAAGATCTTACACCGAGCTTACAGACCCTTCTGGGCAGGGACACAGAACCCATCCTCAAGGTCGTGCCCTCTCTGCAGCCTCCCAAAACCCACGCTTTCTCATCGTTTTTGGTCGTGTCCCTATATCACAACTTTCTGGGACAAGATCATCTCTTTCATTCACACTGTCACACGTCTCCTGATACCGAAAGACCCCCTACAAATGATATTCGGTTGCTGGAACACACAGCCAGAGGTGAAATCTCCTGAACAAAGCCTCCAACACAAAGACTGGATCCTAATCTGTCTTTATACAGCCAGAAAGGCAATATTACAAAACTGGACCTCGTCATCACCTCCGACTGTTGCAAAAGTGAAGCAAGAACTGACAACACAACTAAACAATGAGAAAGTTCTCACAGACTTCAACCATCCCAACGCGACTCATCACTTTCACAAAAGATGGAGCACCTTCCTAAAGTTCACCCAACCTCAGGAAACAACAAGCTTCTCATATAACATGTTTTCCTACCACAGAGACGCCACGGATCAAGGGCTTGGACTTCCTTTTAGCCCCCCCCCGTACGAAGAGATGCAGCCCCTCCCCCCTCTCCTGCCCTTCCCCCACTCCCCCCTCCTTTTCGTCCTCATTCTTAGCAGGAGATCCATCCAATACATAGTTATTGTTGCTATAGTTATTATTGCTATAGATATCAGAGGTCATTTGATCTCCCTTTTCATCTACGTTATCATTCCTAATTGAGAAATCTTTTATTCTGTAATGATGTAAATTGGAGTTACTCTCTTACTGAACATCAATGTTTAATGTCTATTACAGTCTCCTGTACTATTTGCTGAAATGCCTAATAAAATCTGATTAAAAAAAAAAAAAAAAAGGTGAATTCTCAGTCGGTTGGAACTTGGAGTCTCCATAGGTCTGTAATGAGTCCATTGTCTCTGCAAGTTGCGTAGGGGCCTGTGTGGGTCAGGCAGAAATGGGAGGCGGATTGGGAGAGGATTTGTCTTGCGTTATATGCATGATTGAGTTGAAATCGCCTCCCACCACGTGTGGAGTAAGAGGGTGTTTCAGAAGGTGTGTGGAGGGATCCATTAAAAATTGTGCCCCGATGTGTTAGGTGCATATACGCTGGTAATGTTAAGGTCTCTGGGGCCCCATCTGATGTGTATAGTGACTACTCGGCCCTGAGTGTCTGTGTCTGTGGAAAGGACTTTGCCAGGGAAGTTCTTATGGATCAGGATTAGGACCCCTGCCTTTTTTTCCTATGGCTTCTGAACCCACAACTAAGCCCACCCACAGTTTTTTCATACAAAGTAAATCTTGGGAGGTTAAGTGAGATTTCTGTATTAAAGCTACGTCTGTTTTCAAGCACTGGAGGTGGCATAGGATCTTCATAAGTTCGTTTGGGGACCTAAGCCCTTTCACATTCCATGATACGATTCTCATATAAGCATGTTGGTCATGGGATTTGAGCTGGGTTTGTGAGGCAAGAGGTGCCTGGTGAAAGTATAGCTGTTATTTTTTGCCCTTGTGGGTTTCTGCATAGTTTTGGGAGGGTGATGTGTTTGTGAGCTTTCCAGAATACTGTTTCTGTAATGGGGGACCATGCAGTATAACGAAGGGGATAGGGGAGAAAACTACATAAACATCGAACAAGAAGTTTGCAGTGAACTTCACTTTCTTCCACATGGTGTTGCCTCAAGTATCTCAGCTCCCTTGGATAAAGCCTCATCTTATAATAAGATTCTGGGGAGACCCCAGGGGGTGGTTTAAGATGGACTGGCATTTGGCCCATGGGATAGATATACTGATACTACTCCTGCGGGTTTCCCTTGTGAAAGAGGTGTAGATAGAGGATGAAAAAAAAGACAATTCACATTTACACAGAAATGACATTTCCCTGGAAATAGGAGCACAGCATAATGAGTGGAACGAATACCTAGAGGTCTTCCTGTGGTGCCCAGACCTCAGTGTCACAAGTTCAAGTTATAGGTAGAGTTGAGCGAACCTCTGGAAGTTTGGGTTCTGCTGGTCCGGCCGAACTTCGGGACAAAGTCCGGGTCCGGGTCCGGACGGAACCCGAACGATCACACTGACACCGAACCCCATTGAAATCAATGGGGACCCGAACTTTTAGGTACAAAAATGGCTGTAACAAAGTCCTGGAAAGCCCCAGAGGGCTGCAAAAGGAAGTAAAATGGGGGTAAGGGTAGGGCAAGTGCCCTACAAAAAAATGGGGGGTCCTGAAACAATGTCGGTAAAAACATGGATTTTCAAGCCCAGGGGTAACTAAAGTTACCCCAAGCCACAGTCACACTAGCAAGCCCAAGGCAGGCCTGGGCCTGGGCCTGAAACAGGGCTTCAAGCCGGCCTGGTCGTCTTGGGTTTGAAGGTCTCCAAGCGAGTTGAGATGGATATTGAACTTGAACACTGTGACTCCAGACCCGTGGTGTCCTTCTGGAGATCCATAAGCAAGGTGAGTAATACGACACGAGGATAAAGGTCCCTTTACAGTAAAGACACATTTACACTTAACAGAAAAAAAAGTAGGAGATAGATGTGGAGAA
>BLSH010207615.1:28054-44020 GCA_018402905.1 Glandirana rugosa | reverse complement strand
GGCAATGGTTTTGGAACAAGAATCTGTCCCTCTAAGCAACACCTGGAAACTCTCCCTTTAGAACTAGGAGATGAAGATGATTTTTCAACAATAATGTGTCACTCACAGCAACAGCTGGCCCTATAGGAGTAGGCAATGGTTTTGGAACAAGAATCTGTCCCTCTAAGCAACACCTGGAAACTCTCCCTTTAGAACTAGGAGATGATTTTTCAACAATAATGTGTCACTTACAGCAACAGCTGGCCCTATAGGAGTAGGCAATGGTTTTGGAACAAGAATCTGTCCCTCTAAGCAGAAGCCTCTACCTAGTGCAGTCAGATCACTCAAAGCAGCAGTATGTGAAATCTCAAATTACTCCCACAATCTGATCGTTGTGTACGATCCCACAATCTGATCGTTGTGTACGAACGTAGGATCGTTGCGTTAGACAGAGTTTAATCTGCAATCTCCAACTCTAAGCAGCAGTATTTGAAATCTCAAATTCCTCCAACAATCTGATCGTTGAGCACGATCTTGGCGATCGTTGTTTTATGCAGAGTTTGATCTGCAACTCACAACAGCGGTATGTGAAATCTCTAATTTCTGCCCTCAGAGCAACAGCACAGCAGTAGTAAAGTAATCTATTTCAGGATGCAGGATCAGATCTTAAAATGTCTCTATTCTCTCCCTCACGCTGTCAGCTTCCTCTCCCTACACTAACCCAAGAGCATGTGACTGCAGCACTATGTGACTCCAGCTTATAAAGAGGCTGGGTCACATGATGCACTGGCCAATCACAGCCATGCCATTAGTAGGCATGACTGTGAAGGCTTCTAAGGGCAAACCAGTGAAACGCTTGTTGATTGGCTGCCCTGCAGCTTCTCAACACGTGGAGTAAAATAGCAGAACCTCGGACCGAACCCGAACGTTTTTTGAAAAGTCCGGGTCCGGGCCCCGGACACCCGAAAGTTCGGTATAGACCCGAACGTTACAGTTCACTCAACACTAGTTATAGGTATTAAAAGTTGGTAGAAAAAGAGTGGATACTCATCTGTATGTTGGAGAAGGAAGAGAGTCTCCATGTGTAGATGTATCTCGAGAGGCGGTATCAGTAGGAGAGGGCCATATGATTTGTTCCGTTGGTTTTGAGTCTCTTGGCAGAGTCTCTTCTTGGACTCCTTTGATCCAGAAAGCGCTGGGTGGCAGTCTGCCTGTTTGCCGCTGCAGCATATGAGATGGGATCCTGGGAGCACAGGAAGCGATCTGCATCTGAAGGGTTGTGGAAGATCATTTGCTCTCTGTTTGGGGCCTTGAGGCGGAGGATCACTGGGAACACCAGGGTAAATTTTATGTTCCATTTAAATAGCTCCGAGCATACATTGTAGAAAAATTTCCTCTTTTTTACCACCTCTACTGAATAGTCAGCGAAAATAAGGATTTTTGCGCGATCAATTATTAGTGATTTTGATTACCCGAACTTTTGTAAGATGATGTGTTTCTCTGCATAATATAAATATTTAGCGATAATTGGTCACGGCGAGGGGCGTTCAGATGTTGGGGGGCACAGCGCCTGTGAGCGTGTTCTACCTGGAATGGGCCTCTGGTATTTTGACTGTACAGAAGTTGGATAATGCCATAGATGGGAGCGATTCAGGTACCCTTATAAATCGCAAATTGCTCCTCCTGGACCTGTTCTCGAGGTCCTCAAGTTTTTTTCAATGATTAGTTTGATCTGCTTGTCTTAAGCTTGATCTGAATCCTGCGTCTGATATAGCTCTTCCTCCACGTGCACTATGCGCTGCTCAGCCTCGTTAAGTCTGGCTGTATGCTCCTTCAGGTCCCTATGTATCTGAGCCATACCTGCCTGCACTGCCTTTTCCACCGAGCCACCACTGCTTGGGCTATGAGTTCCGTGCTATGGTTGTGAGGCACTGACGTTGCTGAGGGGATTATTGATTCCCGTCTCCATCCCCATCGCCGCCGCCATGACAGGTGGAGCAGCCTGCTCAGTGTTGTCTGACTCCCGCTGTATCTGGGACGATCGGAAGGGGCCTTTGTCCAGATACCAATCCATGAAGGTTCCGGCGGGCCTCTGGTTCGTGTGAGGGCAGTTGAGGGGGGGGTCTGAGCCAATGTGTTAGACAGATTTGGAGGCTTTACTGCAGGAGCCAAACAGCTAAGCCATGGAGCGCCAGAACAGGAAGTCCTTTGTTTCACTTTAAGCATTATTAAAATCACTGCTGCTGAAAAACAATCATTTTAATAACTTTTTTTTGCATTGATACATGTCCCTTAGGCAGTACCCAGGTCCCCATACACTTTGTATGGCAATAACCTGCATATAAGCCTTTAAAATTAGCACTTTTGATTTGTCATGTTTAGGTTCCATAGACTTTAATGGTGTTCGAATGTTCACACAAATTTTTTGTCTGTTTGCAGGTGCTGGTGCAAACCGAACCAGGGGTTGTTCAGCCCATCCCTAGTGCCCATCGATGCAGCCTATCAGTGCCCATGAGTACTGCCTTATCAGTGCCCATCAGTGCAGCCTATTAGTGCCTACCAGTGTAGCCTCATCAGTACACATCAGTGAAGGAGAAAAATTACCTGTTTGCAAAATTTGTTTTTCAAAATGTCTTTTTTTTTGTTTATTTAGCAAAAAATAAAGCGGTTATTAAATACCACCAAAAGAAAGCTCTGTTTGTGTGAAAAAAATTATAACAATGTCATATGGGTACAGTGTTCCATAACAGAGCAATTGTCATTCAAAGTTTGACAGCTGAACATTGGCCTGGGCAAGAATTAGGTAAAAGTGCCAGTAGGCGAGTGGTTAATTTGTTAGGATTTCCTCTGACTTCCTGTTTTGGCTATGAGACAGGAAGTGAAGAGAAATCTCCACGGTGGGACACAGATGGCGAAATAAATCTGACAATGGGTTATAATCCTCCCTTGTTCTATCCAACATGAAAAAAGAAATGTTGCCTATAGTTCTACTTTAAGCAACCATAGATGAAAAAAAGGTAAAAACCCTTGCATCTTCCAACCCTCAAATTCTTCAAGATGCACAGCATTTAGCAGGGATGCCATCACGGGGGTACAGGCAGTACTGTTGTAAGGGGCCCCAGTGTCTCAAGGGGCCCTCATAACAAAGACTTTAGTAGTCTTTAATGTTGGAGTCTATAAGAGGGGGACACCCGGTTTGGGGACATGGTTCTCCCGAACCATAGCTGATGAAAATACCAAACTTGGGTCACATAGAGAGGGCCCACTGGGCAAAAACTGGTCCAGGTTTGGGTTCTCCAGCACCTATGGTTTGGCTGTACCGGGTCCTCAAAGTGACCAGTCATTGACCAGCAATTGGGTGAATTTCAAACTTAACATTGGAGTCTATGGGTTGGTGTCCCCTGGTTTGGGGACACCGTTCTCCCGAACCATAGGCAATGAAAATACCAAACTTGGGTCACATGGAGATGGCCCCCTGGACCACAAGTAGCCCATGTTTGGGACCTCTAGCACCTATGGTTCGGCGCAAGGTCTTATTGCAAGCATTGGGTGAGGCTGTGCGATCCCACACTAGCATGCATTGCACACTTCACTTCACTTGAATGGGTCATGCTTGGCAGGCTACACCTGGTAAGTGTGACGGTGTATAATTCCTACTGCAGCTGCAACATGTGTACACCCCTGGCCAGTGGGCGGATGTGGTGGGATGGCCAGTGGGTGGGCCCTGGGGAATGTTGGTGGTCAGACGGGGGGGCAGGTCTAAAGCTGTGTAAAGGGGCCCCAAAATTTCTGATGGCTGCCATGGCATTTAGTTACCTACAGAACATTCAGTCAGGTCAGAGTCTATAAATCTACACCTGTCCCCATGCAGTTTATCAGCAGCACTTCCTGTGCTGTCACTATCACAGCTAGGCATATTGTCAACATGTCTACTGGAATCCCACCTTTTTATGGTTTGGAAGGGCTGGGTTCCTCATGAGCCCATAGTAAACCCACACCTCATAAAGAAGAGCACATACTTCACCACTCCAGGTGAGCTGGGATGTCCTCTGCTGATTATGGAAGTTGGGTGCCAGCTCAAGTCCGCAGACAACGCTTGAAATTCAGAAGGAAAAGGAAGGCAGTGGTACTCCCCATAAACATTTAATTTATTGAAGTATTTAAAAACAAAATACAAAAAACACAGCCAGCACACACGTACTCATGGCTGTAGCAGACGTGTTTCACACACCTGTGCTTAGTCCTTGGCATAGGCCTCCCAGCAAGGACTAAGCACAGGTGTGTGAAACGCGTCTGCTATAGCCATGAATACTTGTGTGCTGGCTGTGTTTTTTGTATTTTGTTTTTAAATACTTCAATAATTGGGATTTTTATGGGGAGTGCTGCAACCTTCCCTTTCCTTCTGAAACCCAAACCTCATCCCTCATATTAAGGTAAGTTAATTGCTAATTGTCAGTTAGGTTAAAAATTTTATTCATTTGAGTGAAAGTTAAGTGTTAATTGGAAAAAGAGAAAAAAAGGGGTTGACAAGGCTTACCACTGCACATGAAATAATTGATCAAGGTCGGTTCTTCAGAAACACTAGAAAGAACAGTGCAACACCCAGGCAACCAGAATGACAGTTCCTTTTTAACTTGTAACAGGTTTACTTTAAGGAATATTTTTTAAAGTTTTTTTAGAGACTAAGATAGGCTGATGTGGTTTTACTTTGTAGAGTAATAAGCATCAGGGAGGATGAGCCCTCAAGCAGTTTGTCCAGCAAGTCTTCAGTAGGGACATCTGCCTGCCAATTTTTCAGGTTGGTGTTTGCCACAGACGTTAAAGGTTTTTAGAGATGGTTGTTCTGGAGATGCCATCCTGGCTTGTCTAGTCTCCAAACTGTCCCACCATCTATTATACACATGCATGATCCAAGTCACTGACTTACAAAGTAAAAAACAGTATAACAATAAGAGGCCCGAAACATGATCCTACTTAAGATGCAGATCTGTGTTGCTTAAATTGTATGGTAATAACTGTTAATAATAAGTTTCACTTGCATGATACAGTCTTAGTATCATTTCTGGTAGATTTAGCAACAACAACAGAAACATGTGTTTTGCCCTCTCACCGAGTCAGAAGGGTTATGCTTGGATCACATATATGTGAATCAGATGCATTTTAAACCTCATCCGATTAGCAATAACATGTGAACTGGACCGCCTTGCAATGGAATTGGTTCACACATGTCCGATGCGGCCACAGTCCACTTTTGAAAATAATCCTATGTGATTTTAGGTCTAGTTCAGATGCAAAATTGAGTAAAAAATTGCACATGAATTGCACCTGAACCTGTGAACAAAGCTGACTCCTTTTAAAAATTGACTGCAAACTGCAACTGGACCTAGGCTTAGATGTCTCCCAGGGTCCTAACTTATGCAAGTTAAGATGCTCTGTGATATCTGTTCTGAGTGGAGAAAACTGGAACTGGACACCAGCATCCTGACTGTGCACAGTCTTTTTAGTCAAAGGGCTATCTATGGTTTAGGGTTATTCCCCCTGGAGACAAGCTGTGTGAGCCCTTGTGAGCAGCATGTGTAAACAGACACTGAGAGAGTGTCTACTCAGACCACAAGAAGAGGCACTCTGTCTAGACTGTTGCCAGAGATAGGTATTAAGAGACTTTAATCTGCAGTAATTAGGCGGGAGCATGTGCAGTCCAAGTTGGACAGCTTGTCACAATGCTGAGTAACATAACATGGTGACATGCAGACAGGCTTGGGAACTATGGAGTCCGGATAGCCAGGAGGCGAGAAATGTTATAATTGTCATTGTGACCCTGAAATTTTTTTTGAATTTTACTTTGCAAAAAGTGGGCTAAAAGCCATGAAATATTATTTACTGATTGGACTGAAGTTCATGAAATGTGCTGCACTTGAGTGCACCCCCCACAGTAACTAAAAGAGATTATACTACCAGACTATATTCTGACCAGATTAAAGTGGAACTTCATTCAAAAGTCTATTTTTGGGTGTGATATTGAAAGGTTACGCAACTTTTCATACTTTTATAGCTGTCTGTCTCCCTATAGATGAGATTTCCTTGACCCTTCTTTCCCCAAAGACATGACAGGAAATTAGTGGAAATATCCTCAAAATGAGGGAAAATTATGACAGTTGTCACCAGAACAGTCGCAATTGGATGATATCCCTTCCACACCTATTCCAGTGGCAACCATAAACATTTCCTTTTTACCTTAAGACAACGGTCCTCAGGAGAAACAAGTTTTAACTTAATGTATACTGACAGATGTAAAAAGCTGGCAGAGATTCTAATCCTTCATTGCCTAATCCAACATTAGAAACAGAATGGTTTTGGCTGGAGTTACTGTATACTCAAAAGAATATGAAAACCCTAACAAAGAATCTTATTTTGTCCCTTCACTTTGTTCACTTTTTTTCTAAATTCCAGCTCTCCTGTGTATCAATAAACCATTTGTGTTCCTGTTTTGCAGAAAGAAAATTCTTTCAATGTGTCCGAGACCAGGCCTTACCTCAGCCTCCAGCTTGTTATTTTAAAAACTCCTGCATTACTTCCTGGACAGCCCTTAGGTTTCGGAAAACAGTTAAGAAACAGGAATTAGTTCATCAGCTGACCTCATTAACTCACAGAAAATTAAATAAAAAAGAAAGAGGATGGCAGGCACAAAGGTGCAATCGTTTTTAGGATAAAACAGCTACAATACCAATAAAAAAAATCCAAGATGGTTCATCACTAGGGCAAGCTGATCCAGGAGCTGAAACATATAGGCAATAAGAACAGAGGAAAAGCACCTCTAAGTGCAGTAGAATCAGTATATTTATTAAACCCAAGTTAGGGCCACTCACGTTTACATTGGTAAACGTACTGTTATGAGGAATTTGTAATGAGCCTGCTTTTACCTATGTAAACGTGACTGGCCCTAACTTGGGTTTAATATATATACTGATCCTACTGCACTTAGAGGCGCTTTTCCTCTGTTCTTAGTTCCTCATTAACTCACACACTGCTTTTCCCCTCCAAGAGATTGTTCCCGCCCACTTCTGTGCTCACATAACCACATTATCAGTCTATATATCATTATCTGTTCTCCCTAAATACACAAACAATGATCTATTTTTTTGTTCCTTCAACTTCCAGACATTGTTCATTTGGCAAAGTGTGCAGAAGCTGAGTGATTAGAAACAGCTTATGTGGAGCTGAGCTGTAATATTGGAAACAGGAGAAGTGTATCTCTAAAAGTGTGTAAAGCTCACCATACGCTGTACAATCGCTTTAAGATTTACCATCAACTATGTAGTTCAAGGGCCTAATCTAATTGAATTCAGATTGATTGGACAAATAGACCTCCTATTATATACAGTATTTCACAAAAGTGAATACACCCCTCACATTTTTGTAAATATTTTAATATATCTTTTCATGTGACAACACTGAAGAAATGACACTTTGCTACAATGTAAAGTAGTGAATGTACAGCCTGTATAACAGTGTAAATGTGCTGTCCCCTCAAAATAACTCAACGCACAGCCATTAATGTCTAAACCGCTGGCAACAAAATGAGTACACAAATGTCCAAATTGGGCCCAAGGTGTCAATATTTTGTCTGGCCACCATTATTGTTCAACACTGCCTTAACCCTCTTGGGCATGCAGTTCACCAGGGCTTCACAGGTTGCCACAGGAATCCTCTTCCACTCCTCCATTATGTCATTATGGAGCTGGTGAATGTTAGAGACCTTGCACTCCTCTACCTTCCATTTGAGGATGCCCCAAAGATGCTCAATAGGGTTTAGGTCTGGAGACATGCTTGACCAGTTCATCACCTTTACCCTCAGTGTCTTGGAGGTGTGTTTGGGATCGTTATCATGTTGGAATACTGCCTTGTGGCCCAGTGTCCAAAAGGAGGAGATCATGCTCTGCTTCAGTATGTCACAGTACATGTTGGCATTCATGGTCCTCTCAATGCACTGTAGATCCCCAGTGTGCGCAAAACTCATGCAGCCCCAGACCATGACACTCCCACCACCATGCTTGACCGTAGGCAAGACACACTTGTCTTTGTACTCTTCATCTGATTGCCTCCACACACGCTTGACATCTGAACTAAATACGTTTATCTTGGTCTCATCAGACCACAGGACATGACTTCAGTAATCTATGTCCTTAGTCTGCTTGTCTTCAGAAAACTGTTTGTGGGCTTTCTTGTACATCATCTTTAGAAGAGGCTTCCTTCTGGGAAAACAGCCATGCAGACCAATTTGATGCAGTGTGCGGCGTATGGTCTGAGCACTGACAGGTTGACCCCCCACCCCTTCAACATGTGCATCAATGCTGGCAGCACACATACATCTATTTCTCAAAGACAGCCGGAGCTGGGCAAGTGCACTCAACTCCTTTGGTCGACCATGACAAGGCCTGCTCTCAGTGGAACCTGTCCTGTTAAACCGCTGCAGCTCAGTGTCAGGGTCTTGGCAATCTTCTTATAGCCTAGGCCATCTTTATGTAGAGCAACAATTCTTTTTTTCAGATCCGTTCAGAGAGTTCTTTGCCATTAGGTGCCATGTTGAACTTCCAGTGACCAGTATGAGAGAGTGAGAGCAATAACACCAAATCGAACACACCTGCTCCCCATTCAGCATTTGAGAACTTGTAACACGAATGAGTCACATGGCACCGGGGAGGGAAAATGTCTAATTGGGCCCAATTTGGACATTTTCACTTAGGAGTGTACTCAGTTTTGTTGCCAGCGGTTTAGACATTAATGGCTGTGTGTTGAGTTATTTTGAGGGGAGCACAAATTTACACTGTTATACAAGCTGTACACTCACTATTTTACATTGTAGCAAAGTGCCATTTCTTCAGTGTTGTCATGAAAAGATATAATAAAGTATTTACAAAAATGTGAGGGGTGTACTCACTTTTGTGAGATACTGTACAGTCGTTATAGTAACCTTAAAGGAGATCTTACAGCGATTGTACACTCCAATTGTATAGGGTATGGCCACCTTTATAAACCAAAAATGAATTAGTTGCTCTTTTGATGCCATAAATTGTTAATGGCACTCCAAGTACAGAGGCAAACACACATTTTGCTGTGTGCAAAAACAAATGACAAACACAGCAAAATGCACAGTAAAAACATGCAACCTGAAACACACCAAAATGTCCTGTGAACTACTTTGCCACATGCAGCACAGCCCACTGAAATCAATGGTTTGTGCTATGCGTGTCACTGGAAAAATGAGCTAAAAATGTGAGTTTCCACTACGCTAGGTGTGAATGGGGCCTGAAAGTAAAAAGAAACAATGAGGCTCCATTCACATCTGTGTATTTCTGAATGCTTGGCAAACTGCCCAAAAACACCCACTTTGCAACATGTTTTGGAAACATGTTGCAAACGTGCATCACACTTGCATTGCTATTCAGTGTTTATGGCACCCCAAGCATAGGTAGCAGGCGTGCATCTGCCGTATGACAACATGCTACAAATGCACTATAAAATGTGGTTAAAAACATGCCATACTCTGCTCTAAAAAAAAGTTTTGGAGCTTGCGTACACGAGCGTGTAACCCGAAGAGGGGGTTAACCCGGAAACATTGAGTATCCACACTGCTCAAGCTCCGGCACCTCTTTGCATCGCATGACTGTCTGACTTTCCCTTCCACACCTGGATCACATGACCTGCCACGGTCTGCTGGAGTCTGTCTCTGGGTGTGCTGCCTCTGATACGGCCAGTAAGGAGCCCCAGTATCTGGACATCTGGAAGTCATGCCACAGTTGGCTCCCCCCGACCCTCTGTGCACTCAACCAGCACTGTGCCATCCACCACATCCCCCAGGGTTTTGAGCTGGCTTTGTTCTTCCACCCCCCTGGGTGTCTCACCCCTGGGAAATGCAGGTGGATGTTTCATTTCTCCTCTCCAGCGCTCTCTCTTCATCTGACCACGATCACTGTACTCGCACTCCGGAAGGTCCTGACGTCCCCATCCCCCGGTGTGCTGGTCTTCACCAGGCTGCCTCCTTGGTGGGTAAGCCATCCACCTCCTCAGGCTCCTAGAAATGGCACAACCACTGTGAGTTTGTGTGTTTCCAGGGTCCTCTTTGTTTATTTATGGTTCTGAATTTTTATTTTTGGACATTGATGATTTTAATGAAGTGTTTTTGATATCATCTTATGAATTTATCCTTTATTGACTGTTTGTCATCTTTTGGATCAGCGCTCCCTCTGTTGCTGTTTTTTAATCCCAGCACTCCCCCTATCCAGGCATACAGGCAGGGCCAGTGCAAGGAGTTTTGCCTACTTAGGCAAAAGTGCATTCTGATGCCCCCCCATCCTTCAGCCACCCTGCACTGGTACTGCTCCCTAACCACCTTCCCCCATCTGCCAGCCACCCTGTGCTGAAGCTACTGTACCCCCATACTCCAGCCATCCTGCACTGGTACTACTAGACCCCCCTGTCCTTCAGCCACCCCATGCTGATACTGCCAATCCCCCCTCTGTCCTCCACCCACCCACGCTGATACTGCTAGAAACCTCATCCTCCAGCCACCCCACACTGGTACTGCTAGACCCCTCTCTGTCTTCCAGGCACCCAACACTGGTATTGCTATACCTCTCTGGCATCCAGTGACCCCCAGTGGTACATTCCCCAAATCCCCAAATGGCTGGGGATTCAGATTTTACTGCCCCCCCATCCAGACACCCTAGGGTGACTGATGCCAGCCCTGCTAGTCAGCATGGTCTGGAGATGGGGTTCCTGTCCTTAGGGAAGATGGGGTTCCTGTCCCTAGGGGAGGTTCTAGTTATGCCACTTCTGCACTGTATCTAAGGAGATGGGAGCGCCAGTACTACTACCCCCAGTTGCCCATGCTGGCTTAAGCTGGCGTGGGCCCTTTGAATGGGGGGGCTGCATGGGCCCCCCGCAGCATGGGGCCATGTTGCAATTGCAACCCATGTGACCCCTGTAGCTATGCCCCTGTAGTTCAGTGAGTGAGCATTTTCACAAAAGGACAGAAATAGTGCTACTGGAAAGATCTCCAAGTTAAAATACAGGGAAAGGAAACTGCAAATAAGAAAATTAATGCAGGTACCACATCTAGTGACTGATAATCTGCAATATATAAAATTATGTAATTATGTTATTATACCGGAGTTTGGGCAGTTAGAACACTCAAAGTACCTATATTGTATAACAAACAATTGCACACTTTCCTACTATTCAGTTTGGGAAGTAGCACTATATATATATATATATATATATATATATATATATATATATATATTGGTAAAGTGATTCCTCCCAGCTATTTTTTGAGCAAAGTCCCCACATCCAGGTTTCCAGAGAGGCAGTGCCTATAAGAAGCAGTCTTCTAGCAGTGCCACTTTCCTATTTTGGAAATGTGACTTACGAGACATGAGGTCAAGTTATATCTGTATTCATTCCCCAGCTGATAAATCCTGAGGCTAAAAAAATATTGAAAATGGAAAGTCCAACACACAGCAGCCAAAATCAACAGCAGCCAAATAAACACTGCATTCATAACCATTAAACTGACATTAGCAACCATATGAGACTTCCTCTCTATTTTTAACATTTAAAGCACTTTGTTTGTCTTTTTTCGGGGCAGATAGATGTTAAACCAGGTGAAGCATATCTCCTTAATAGTTTCTTTTACATTGCTTAGATTGCAAAAGAATTGTTCTTGATAATGAATTGTGTGGATTGCAATGACTAATAGACAGCAGGAGAGCAAGTGTGCACACAACATTAATATTATTATTCTATTTTTTTCTGTTTATTCTTTTCTGTGAGTTTTTGCTTGTGATTGGACAATGCATACACAAATAAGTTGGTTTTTAGTCATCGCCTAAGTGTATTATTATGGTAAAGAGCAATGCTGCTTTTCTGTAGCAGCAGATGACAGCCCCTTATGGGTTAAATTTGTCATTAAAAGGCTGGGAGAAGATGCAAATGATAGACCTGAATTTCCAGTAGAATCGATGATTGATACCGGCTAAGCAGAGAATAATTTTAAAACGCGATGACATTTTGAAGTGTGGATGGATTTCTTCCCTTGGTTTTCATTATAACTGACTTCACTAATTAAACAGTTTGAAAGTAAGATTATGAAAGTTCAGTACATTTTCCAAATATAGAATTATATTAAATGAGCGGCTTACTTAGATTTTCACTATAGGCATGCTGAGGATTCCAATGTTTCAAAAATGGTACAAAACATCTATGTAACTATGTAACTATGTTTCGGCTGGGAGTATGGATAATTTCAAAAAACTATTAGATGGGCACCTAAGGGACCACAACATTGATCGATACACAATGTAATACTGACATAAAAGCACACACATAGGTTGGACTTGATGGACTTGTGTCTTTTTTCAACCTCTGTAACTATGTAACTATATGTAACTATGTAACATAAAACATTTGTCACATTTTTTTTTATTTGTGATAAGGATGGAAAAGATTACATTTTTACAACCCCCTTAGGCCTCAAAGGAAGTTGGGCAGGGTTATACAAATATGGCAGGCACAATGCTTTGCTTCATAGCAGCTGAAAAAGTTATACCCCCCGTTAACTTCAGAGGACAGTACCACCACCGAACATGACTTATTCAAGTGAATAGGGCTGCACTGCAACTACCCTGCAACCATGTTCAATACATGCGGTAGTGGTGCTGTGATGCCACATTTACAGGATTAAAACAGGTGGTCAGAAAACTCCTCACTGTCTGTAAAATGGCAGATGCCAGCCAAACATTTCTAAACAAAAATAAATCCAAGGGCTGTCACATGTCTAAATCTAGACTAATGCTTTCTTCACGTTTGTCCAGTTTGAAGCATATTTGATGGGGTTTTTAGCAAAATACACATTACATAAAGTGCAATAGTAGTGAAATACTCATGTAAAACAAACCTATTTATTGATCTCCACCAAACACATACAGATATAAACAGGACCTTATAGAGGTGGCTCACCAGCACTAGAGAGGCCAGTCACTACTGGCCCTACATGACTAGGTAAGGCCCAGATTGTGATGCTACCTGCTCCCAGAAGTCTAGAGCCTTTGCAGGCTATTCCTGTTTTTATGGGAGGTTTCCAATAAATAGATATGAGAATCATCAATCTTACTCTATGCAGCATCAAGCTACTTTGTAATAATCACCCTTCAATTATGCAACATTTCTGGGTCCTCCTATGCCTATGATCAAATAACAAATGGTGCTAGTCAAAGTAAGCATTAGTCAAAATGTACCCACACATTTTCTAAGACGTATTCCAGGTTAAGAGCATTCACTGAAAGACAGTACATTTTAGAGGGCTAATTTGGTAATTATGTAATCCTATTTTCAAATTGAGGGTCAGCACATAGTAAAAGCTTGATGTAGTCTATGGAGCTTTTGAAATAAGTCTGGAAATGTATGGGCTACCGTAACAAAGATGCTATTTACCTCAATATTATGTCGACCCTCAGGCTTTTTGAGTAACTCGTCCAGAAAAAAATATGTTCATCTAGAAAATGAGAGTGAAGCCAGAAGGACAATGGAGGTCATTTACTATAGCGCAATTCTGCCTTCGCGTGAATTTTATTGCGCAGAATCGCAAATTTGCGCTAATTAGCGTGAAAATGGAATTCACTAAAGCCCAGAGGGAAAAAAATGCTCCCAGAATCAAATTCACTATAGCGCCCAGACAACAGTGACTGACTAAAAACTAGTCGTGGTAGAAGCAAGGGAATTGCGCATGGAAATAATATTTAGAGCATGATATGATCACCAAAATGGTTCTTAAAAATGTAGTATCTTGTTTAATGATGATCTGCTTTTAAATTGTTTAAAAAAGTGATGTATAACCTGAAATATCATTGAAAGTCTGAAAAGAGCCAAATTCCCCCTTTTTTCCTGACTATTCATCAGCACAACTGAGCATGCTCAGACAAGAAAATTCCCTCATTTTAACTCCCATGCCTTTTTTAGAGGGCACAATAGTAAATTTGCAAATTCACGTTGTCTAATATGCCTTCTTGAGAAGGCAAATTCGAGCTATATAGCCCAATGCAAGTTTCATCCATTGATTCTAATGGTAGAATTGTAACTCCCCTAAAGAAATCCTTTTCATGTTGAGATGAAATGTATCTTTCTCTCAAACAAATTTTCACTGCAACAATGTTGCTACTTCATAATCTAATTTGTTTTTAAGAATGTTAGACTGTTTAATCTTCTCATATTTTGTTAAAATATTTTTTTCTCTGTCTCTCACTTGTTGCTGTCCATCTCATTAAAATCTTTTCCCAAACTCACACAGGTATCTTCACAAACCACAAGCAATACCATTGCTGTTGCAATAACATCACTGTTCTACACTCTAAGCACCACCAAATAGCACAGAATAAACTCCAGACTAATGTAATCCCATCACCTATATGTGCAAAGAAATGCAGTATAGGTGTATTTATGTGTAGGAGGGTTGCACACTCGGCAGACTGGTGGCTAACAGCTTAACGCTTCTACCTAGGAACATAGAGGTTCTGGGTTTGCATCCCGAGCATATCACTAGGTTTTCTATTCTCATAACGCATGTCCTTACCAAAATTATTTCTAAATGTAGTATTTATGTGTAGGAGGTTTCCACCACTATTGCAAATTGTGTCACATGTTTTCTATGGGCAAGGACTATAATCAGCCTTCACATTTCCCATCCAGCAATAATTGCAGCTTCTTACCAAGGCAAATGACCTAAAATGAGAGATGTTCTATAGCAGAATGCTCACAGTACTGAGCCATAACAAGCCTTCAAAACAGATGGCATATGCCAGAAACAAAGCACAAAGGAAGGCGCCTCTAAGTGCAATATGCTTGAAATGTTTATCCATACACACCTCATGTCCCCACTTCCCATGTTGTATGCCTCTACCCATGCACACAATCACTTGTTATATATGCCAGAAACAGGTTGTTCAATGGTTATCCAGTCTTCCACAGTACATCTGCATTGGTTCATTCATTGCACCCCTGAGACTTAAGACTGTTTGACATCACAGCAATGGATGCTCCATGAATGTGGCTAAGGGCTTAGCACTTCTGCTGAGCAAACCTGGGGTTCATAGGTTCAGATCCCAAACATGCCACATCCTATAGAAAGGCTGTCAGCTCTTCCTGTATTAAACATAACTCATGTCCTTCTCCAAGTTTTATATAAATGTAGCATTTATGTGGATGAGGGTTCCACCACCATTGCAAATCTTGCACAATCTGTGATCTTGCCAAAAGTATTGGGATGCCTACCTTTATAAACACATGAACTTAAATTTGAACCTTACAGACTAAGACTGGGATGCTATTAGATTTAGCCAACCCTTTGCAGCTATAGCAGTGCAGGCACCTTTTTATCCCGCACCAGAATTGGATTGCATGGGTGTTCTCACTCATGCTATCCGATTCCTATTGGAATCCATAGTTAGCACTGCGATCTGGGGATGTCATTAATATTGTACTAAAAACGCATATTACAGCACACACATGATACATACTCCTACCAGGCTGTTTAAAAGCATCTAAACGTATATAGCAAAAAATGCAAAAATACGGGGGTTTGGTCACACTAAACACTCTTGTGGGTACGTTAGGTTAAGACCACGCCCTATTTTTCCACGGACGTGACGATATCGACGTTTCCCAACCGATTTAGATTATCGTAGGGTCAGAATCAGACATTCCAAGTTTAAATTCAAGTACACAAATATTTCCATCCGTAGGGTTATGAAAACCGTTCTAGTGTCTAACACGTTCTAAACGTTACCACCACCTTGGGAGTAGGTGTATTTACGATGTAAATATATTTTGAACCTCTTCCTGTACTCAATACAAATTATGTCCTTCTCGACTGTCGGAAAGATATCCTACACCGTACAAACCCTAGACTTGGATACTTGGGGTCCAAACGAGTCG
>BLSH010207573.1:517893-529654 GCA_018402905.1 Glandirana rugosa | reverse complement strand
TACCCCCCCCCCCCCCCCCCCGAGGATTTATAGGTTCGGTTAAGGAGGTTTAGTGAAACATTGTGTCCCCCTAAAAAAAGATTGTGGATGACAGAGGAATTTGGACAGGTGGTTGGTCGGTGTCAATGAGGTTGAGAGTGTGGGATAATGTGGTCCAGCATTTTCCCTTCTCTGCCATTCTTGGTAGAGATAGGCTTTCCATATTCTACCCTGGTCAACCTAAGCTGTGCCATAAATGTGGAGCCAAGGGACATTTCTCCTCTGATCAAGTTGGTCACCTTTATAGCCAGTGCCCTGAGGATTTGCACAATAAGTCAGAGCTAGTGGAGGAATTCTTCCGCCTGGATAGGGAAGAGTCCGGGCTGGCGAAGGTTGTACCAGGGAATCCTAGTGTCTCTGTCCCGTCAGAATCTGTGAGGCCGGCTGTGGTGTCAGTGTCCCCCCAGTCTGTGGTTCCCCAGTGAGTGTCTGAAAGTGTGGTTGTCAAGTCTGTGTCTGCACCTATTGTTTCTCCTGGAGTAGTGAAGGCAGTGGAGGGTGCTGGACCAGCGTGTAAGGTTGTGCCAACCCCTCTTCCTCAGCGTGACAGAAGTGCAGCTGGAGGTCAGCAGACACCGAGGGGTGGATTGAGTGATGGATTGGATGGTGCTGGGGGAGGTGGGATGGGTATGAGAGTGGCTGGTGCAGAATGCAAGATGAATGATGTGGAGGTCAGCATGGAAGTTAGGGGAAAGATGTGTAGCGGCACCCCCGAAGGAGCTGCTAATGTCATTTATATTTGTTCCTGGGCCTCCCTCTGATTATCCTGCAGCCAGTCACCATGGATTTTCACACTGCCAGGTGCACACACACTCCTGCTCGTTTCTAGTGATCAGTCTAGGGGATCAATTTTCAATGCTTTGTTGTAGAACTTGGATAGGAGAAGGAAACGCATGGGATACTCCAAGTTATCTGACTTCAGATGAGGACAACTTCTCCCTAGCTTTGTATAGCAGGCTGATCTCAGTGGTGCACTTAACAACTGGTCCTAATGAAACAAGTCCATCTTTAAGCAACAAAGGACTGGCAGGGCTTTGCTTCTTCAAGACACTAGCCAGTGTCTCCTTTCTAACTCAGTGTAGCAGACTACCAAAGGCAATTTATGGCAGGCTGACTTTAGTGGAACAGGTCCCTTTCTAAGCAGTAAGGATAGAATAAGCCGGACTCTGTTCTTCAAGACACTCACCAGTGCCTCCTTTCTAGCTGGCACACCCAACAAGGTGACCGTGAGGGCAGGGGGAAATTCTAGCAACACAATCTCAGGGATCCCTTCACGGGTCTGTACTCACACCATTTCCCGGGGGAGTCGGTAGCCTCCTTCCAACTTCCAAGCAACACTTTGCCACTGTGATATCAGACCAAATCCAAGGACGTCCTCCCTCTGTCAGCTTCTAAAGAACTCTGCTTCAGTAACTTCAGCTAGGCCTCGACCAGGCCCAGCATCTCCAGCCTCCTGGCTAGGCCCTCAGGCCTAGCAGCCAGGAGCTAAACACACGCCTCCACCCCTGAGGTCTGGGTGGGCTGGAACTCCTAACCTTGAGCCCATGTGCTCCTTTTTATATGAAGGTGTTCACCCAAGATGCAGTGGGGGCCACTCCCCTGCTAGTTGGTCAGATGTCCTGGGTGCGGGTGGGGTTCTGCCGTCAGGATTGTCGAATGAGGATATGGAATGGTTGGAGGCTAAAAGAGAAAAGGGTAATAGGCGGAGAAGGAGGAAGGATGTCAGTGCTCCTGAATCTGGGAGGGTGGAGGTGGCAAATGCTTTTGAGGTGCTTTCTCAGGTGGAGGGTGGAAGTTCTGGTGATGAGTCTGTGATTTCTATGGAGCAGGAATCACAAGGAACACTGAAACGTGTAGGGTCTGCAAGTAGGGAGGGGGGTAAGCAGGCTAAGAAACGTATACCTCAATCATCCTGATGGCGGTTCCCACTCCACTGAAGGTGGCGACCATTAATGTCGCCAGCATAAAATCAGTAAGTGCTTGTAACATGGCCTTATTTTTGCTCAGCAAGTTTGATACTGATATTTTCTTTTTGCAAGAGACCCGGTTGTCTAGTTTGGCTGACATTCATTTGGCGAAGGAGTGGAGGCCTGGCCCCTCCTTCTGGTCTCCTGCAGCCGAGCCTTACACTGGAGTTGCAGTACTTTTTTCCGGTATGGTAACCTGTTGGCGGATTATTGAGGTAGAAATGGGGGGATGCATGGTCTTAGAAGTCTTCATGGGGGGAGGGGCAGGCAGGACCTGCGGCTGATCAACATCTATGGGCCCCAGACAAAGCGGGACAAGAAATACCTCTTCATGAAGATCAAGCCTTTTCTTTTTACAGCCCAAAAAGTTGTGTTCTATGGGGATTTCAACACCGTCACTAGGACTATGGACAGGAAAGGTACCAGAGCCAGGCTGGACTGTGACGGCTTTTTTAAAAAAACAAAATAGCTAGAGAGGCAGGTCTGGTTGATGTGTACATTTATTGCTGCCCAGATGACACAGGATTCACTTTTCAGCGAGGTAATAGTCACAGTAGAATAGAAAGGGGTTTTAAAGGGGAACTCCACCTTCTCTGCACCAGCGTGTCAGGCGGTGGAGTTTTCTGATCACTGTATTCTGTCTGTGACTCTGAATATCACAAAATGGAAAAACAAAAAACAAAACTGCACCAACCATGTAAGTCAACTACATTTATTAGAACAAAATGAATATGACATAGCCCAGACCACCCATCCCACATCCCAGTGCCTCCAAAAGATACCCTGTTGCCCCTCACCCACGAAGGAAACCACCCCAGCCCTATGACCTGCCTACCTGACCAGACTGACCTCTCGCCCACCCACATAGGGGTGGTGGGGGGGAATGTCCCAGGTAGCTGAGAACCGCTCACTGCCCCCCAAAGATGGAAAAGTGCCCAAAACCAATATCCCACCACACGATGGTCGTCCACAGGTGTCGGTGTGTAACCAGCAGGAATCCCAGATAAATACCAAATCATAAGTAAAGTCCAGTCCTGGCAGATGGTATATTTGTTACCTGAACAATGGGAGCAAAGTGGCAGTGGGCAAAGTTGGCTGAAGAAAGCTAAGACTTCATATAAACCTCATAACCAAGACAGAGTCATTCAGATATTATTTAGGGTAAGAATGAACGCGGGGGCTCTGCCCCTCACTATGCTGTTCAGTTCTCCTTAGGGTGACTCAGATAACTCACGGTTATAGCTAGATGATCTGTATTCCCAGTGGCAGCTGGTGAAATTTTAGGATGGGGGGACAGACTCCACCCTTCCTTTTTGACCCCTCCCACTTATCATAAGCCCCACCCCTTATAGTTTCCACCCCTTGCGTCAGGAGTATACAGCCCAGCATCACCAGATAGGGTATACAGCATCACAGATAGGGTATACAGCATCACCAGATAGGGGTATACAGAGTCACCAGATAGGGGTATACAGAGTCACCAGATAGGAGTATACAGAGCCCAAGATATGGGTATACAGAGTCACCAGATAGCAGTATACACTTACACAGCACCAGATAGCAGTATACAGAGTCATCATATAGCAGTATACATAGCCCCAGATAGCAGTATACAGAGCCCCAGGTAGCAGTATACAGAGTCACCATATAGCACTATACAGAGTGACCATATAGAAGTATACAGAGTCACCAGATGGGGTATATAGAGTCACCATATAGCAGTATACAGAGCCCCAGAAAGCAGTATACAGAGTCACCATATAGCACTATACAGAGTGACCATATAGCAGTATACAGAGCCCCAGATAGCAGTATACAGAGCCCCAGAAAGCAGTATACAGAGTCACCATACAGCAGTATCCATAGCCCTAAATAGCAGTATACAGAGTCACCATATAGCAGTATACAGAACCCCGTATACAGAGTCATCATAGAACAGTAGACAGAGCCCCAGATAGCAGTATACAGAGCCCCATGTAGCAGTATACAGAGCCCCCATATTGCAGTATACAGAGTCACCATATCGCAGTATACAGAGCCCCAGATAGCAGTATACAGAGTCACCATATCACAGTGTACAGAGCCCCAGATAGCAGTATACAGAGTCATCATATCACAGTATACAGAGCCCCAGATAGCAGTATACAGAATCACCATATCGCAGTATACAGAGCCCAAGATAGGGGCTTGTAGCACTGACAGACTTCTCCCCAAAGTCGGGACAAGTCCCACACTTACCCCATCTGCAGAGAGCATGCTGGCAGTGTGCAGAGCTCGGCTTTCGGAGAGCATGCTGGAGTAAATGTGTGGGAGTCGGGACTGAAACCACGCAGCCAACGCGTCCGCCACAGCCCCACCCCTGCCCACAGCATCCAATGCCAGTCAGTCACTGGCTCAGGGCAGCCAATCAGACTATGTGTGTGCGCCTGTTCAGTGCACATACATAGCCTTTTATGACTGACCAATTGGCTTACTACTCAGCAGACAGCAAGGAGCCGAGAAAAAAAAAGTCAATATACGACCTGTAGGGGGTCGGGCTGACTTTTTTTTTTCTTGTCAGCGGCGGGGAGGCGCCCAAGCGCCCCTTATTGACCGGCCGCTGCTGTGTAGTCCCTCATATGATTTCCATGCTGTGCACTGAAGAGCTGGAGATATATACAGAGAGACCACTGCCCATCCTAATTGGCAGTCTCAACCTGTATGAAGCAGCTGCACTGTGTGCCGACGATCCAGAGACCTGAACAGGGAGACCGCCGCCTAGTGATCAGGCAGTCTCAACCTGCATGGATGGATCACTTGCTGGATGATAAGGCAGGGACTTGGGCGTATATCTGGAAGTGATCACAAAGCCCAACTTGCCGACAGATGCTGTGTAGCTGTATCTGGGCTAACTGATGTCAGCTCCCGCTCCGAACCTCCCGCTAGGGTGCTAGTGTGTATACCTGATCTGTATTGGCTGACGCCTCCCGTACCAAGCTGGACATCCAGATAATTAGGTAACAGCTGGCCCGCATATGCAGGGTGGAGGGTTGTCAGCACAGCTCCTCTGAGTTATCAGAAGAGCTAAGTGCTTTGAGTCCATTGCCCATACCGAGGGCTACTCTGAAGCTGGAGGAGCAGCCACACTGGCAGCACAGTGAGAGAGGATGGTGCGGCAGGTGGGCAGGGGGGCAGATACCCGCTGGTCTCTGGATCATCGGCACACAGTGCAGCTGCTTAATACAGGTTGAGACTGCCAGATAGGATCGGCAGTAGTCTCTCTGTATATGTCTCCAGCTTGTCAGTGCACAGCATGGCAATCATATGAAGGACTACAGATCATCCAGCTATAATCGTGAGTTATCTGAGTCACCCTAAGGAGAACTGAACAGCATAGTGGGGGGCAGAGCCCCTGCGGTCACCCTTACCCTAAATACTATCTGAATGACTCTGTCATGGAGTAATCCATGTCCTTAGTCTGCTTGTCTTCAGCAAACTGTTTGCAGGCTTTCTTGTGCATCATCTTTATAAGAGACTTCTTTCTGGGATGACAGCCATGCAGACCAATTTGATGCAGTGTGTGGCGTATGGTCTGAGCACTGACAGGCTGACTCCCCCACCGCTTCAACCTCTGCAGCAATGCTAGCAGCACTCATATGTCTATTTCCCAAAGACTACCTCTGGATATGACACTGAGCACGGCACTCAACAACTTTGGTCAACCATGGTGAGGCCTGTTCTGAGTGGAACCTGTCCTGTTAAACCGCTGTATGGTCTTGGCCACTGTGCTGCAGCTCAGTTTCATTTTGGCAATCTTCTTATAGCCTAGGCCATCTTTATGTAGAGCAACAATTCTTTATTCAGATCCTCAAAGAATCTTTGCCATGAGGTGCCATGTTGAACTTCCAGTGACCAGTATGAGAGGTTGAGAGAGATAACACCAAATTTAACACACCTGCTCCCCATTCACACCTGAGACCTTGTAACACTAACGAGTCACATGAAACCAGAGAGGGAAAATGGCTAATTGGGCCCAATTTGGACATTTTCACTTAGGGGTGTACTCACTTTTGCTGCCAGAGGTTTAGACATTAATGGCTGTGTGTTGAGTTATTTTGAGGGGACAGCAAATTTACACTGTTATACAAGCTGTACACTCACTACTTTACATTGTAGCAAAGTGTCATTTCTTCAGTGTTGTCACATGAAAAGATAGAATAAAATATTTTCAAAAATGTGAGGGGTGTACTTACTTTTGTGAGATACTGTAGGTGGCAAAAAAAAAATCAGATCAGGGTAATATTCCTCTCTTACTCTATCCAAAATGAAGAAAAAACATTTTGCCCATAGTTCTACTTTAAATATTGTTTATGGTTTGTGGTGCTCAGATGAAGTGTAGTTCTGCTTTAACATACAGTTTATGAATCCCTTCTGTCTGCTATCTGTTTATCCTAACAGTAGATCTGTCAGTTGTTAACCACTTCAGCTCTGGAAGATTTACCCCCCTCATGACCAAGCCCTTTTTGTTATACGGCACTGAGATATTTTCACTGACAATTTCGCAGTCGTGCGACGTTGTCCCCAAATACAAATTATGTCATTTTTTCCCCACAAACAGAGCTTTCTTTTGGTGGTATTTGATCACCTCTGCGGTTTTTATTTCTTGCGCTATAAACACAAAATGACCGACAATTTTGAAAAAAAAAAAAAAACAATATTTTTTACTTTTCCAATAAAAATAAAAAATGTAAAAAATCTAATTTCTTCATCAATTTAGGCCACTATGTATTCTGCTACATGTTTTTGGTAAACAAAATCCCAATAAGCGTATATTGATGGGTTTGTGCAAAAGTTATCGCGTCTACAAACTATGGGATAGATTTTTGGAATTTTTATTTTTTTACCAGTAATGTCGTCGATCAGCTATTTATAGCGGGACTGCGACATTACAGCAAACAAATTGGACACTAATGACACTTTTGGGGACCCGTGTCACTAATACAGTGATCGGTGCTAAAAATATGCACTGTCACTGTACTAATCACACTGGCAGGGAAGGGGTTAGCATCAGGGGCGCTCAAAGGGTTAAATGTGTTCCAAGGGAGTGATTACTAACTGTGTGTGAGGGAGGTGATTGTACTATGGGAAGGCAGAGATCCGTGTTTCTGCTTAGCAGAAACCAGGATCACAACCTTACCTTCCCACAGAACGGCGATCTGCCTCTCTCACAGCAGGAGCGGGTCTCGTGCATGTGCACCCCCAAGACCCGGAGGTGCAGGATCACGTACAGGGAAGTGATCCCATGCAGAGGAGCTGCTTTGCTGCCGTATATATACAGTATGTGGTTGGCAAGAGGTTAAACTTTTTGCAATACGGTGACAACACTTTGTCCTGCAGTGAATCGCACAGCAGCATTGTCACCCCATGGACAGAGCAGTCTTCCATGGACATTTAGTTTTAACTGTGTGTTATATAAGAAATAAAACTAATTAAAGTTCAATTCCAGCTAACATGTTTAACCCCTTCACGCCTAAGAGAAAAACAAATGTTACATAGTTACACAGACTGGTTGAAAAAAGTCCATCTAGTTCAACCAATAAAAAATCATACAATCCCATATACATAATCCTATGCCAGGGGTAAGCAATTAGCAGACCTCCAGCTGTTGCAAAACTACAAGTCCCATCATGCCTCTGCCTCTGGGTGTCATGCTTGTGGCTGTCAGAGTCTTGCTATGCCTCATGGGATTGTAGTTCTGCAACATCTGGAGGTCCGCTAATTGCACATCCCTGTCCTATGCCCACAGTTGACCCAGAGGAAGGCAAACAAAAAAAAAAAAACACAGCGAAGCATGATCCAATTTTTTCCAATAGGGGAAAAAATTCCTTCCTGATCCCCCAAGAGGCAATCAGATATTCCCTGGATGAACTTTACCTATAAATATTAGTATCCAGTTATATTATGTGCATTAAGGAAAGAGTCCAGGCCTTTCTTAACCACTTGCCGACCGTCAACCGCAGGTTGACGGCGACAAGGTGGCTCTCCTGCGCAAACCGCTATCATCTGCGGCGGATGCCAGATCGCGCACTGTGAGCGCGCGCGCGCGCCACCGGAGGCGCGCCCACGCGCTCACTGTGTCCGGGGAGGGCCAGGGAGCGGGTGCGGCAGACTCGATCTCCGCTGGCTACCCGCGATGCCCCCCCCCCCGGAGTGAAAGAACGGAGGTCCGTGTAAGTAAACACGGACCTCCGTTCTGTTAGAGGGGGGAGGGAGTGATCACAGCCTTCCTCTACATGGAAGCTGTGATCACTTCCCTTCCCCTGCTAGGGCAGTCCCCAAACAGTAAGAACACTGCCAGGGAACACTGTTAACCCTTAGAGCGCCCCCTGCAGGTTAACCCCTTCACTGCCAATGGCATTTACACAGTAATCAGTGCATCTTTATAGCACTGATCGCTGTATAAATGCCAATGGTCTAAAAAAAGTGTCAAAATGTTCCGACATGGCCGCTGCAATATCGCAGTACCGCTAAAAATCGCAGATCGCCGCCATTACTAGTAAAAAATAAAAAAAAAATAAAAACCCCAGAAATGAATTCTCATCATCCGTAAACGCGGCAACTTTAGCGCAAACCAATCAATAAACGCCGATTGCAATTTTTTTTATCACAAATATGAGGAAGAATATAAATCGGCCAAAACCGATGAAAAAAAATGTTTTTTTGTATTTTTTTTTAATTTGTATTTTAGCAAAAAGTAAGAAATTTGGCTTTTTTTTTTGCAAAATTGTCGCTCTTCTTTTGTTTATAGCGGCGATCAGAAATGACGCAGAGGTGATCAAATACCACCAAAAGAAAGCTCTATTTGTGGGAAAAAAATGACGCAGATTTCGTTTGGGTGCAACGTCGCATGGCCGCGCAATTGTCAGTTAAAGCGACGCAGTCGCAAAAAGGGCTCTGGTCAGGAAGGGGGCAAATCCTTTCGGGCCTGAAGTGGTTAAAGCAGTCAACGGTGCTGCCCAAAACCACCTCTGGGGGGAGTCTATTCCACATTTTCACAGCTCTTACTGTAAAGAAACCTTTCCGTAATTGTAGATGAAATCTTTTTTCCTCTAGACGTAAAGAGTGCCCCCTTGTCCTTTGTGATGACCTTAAAGTAAATAACTCAACACCAAGTTCACTATATGGACCACTTATATATTTGTACATGTTGATCAAATCCCCCCTTAATCTCCTTTTCTCAAGAGAGAATACAGGCGGTCCTCTAGTTACAAACATCCAACTTACAAACGGAGGGAGACAACAGGAAGTGAGAGGAAATCTCCCCCTAGGAAGGGAAATTCACTCCTGGAAGAGTTATTATGGGAAAACGGTGTCTGCATTGAGGCTTTATCACCAAGGTTTTTTTCCATAACAACCCCAAATTTTCAAAATCCAATTATCATTGGGACAGGAAGTGAGGTGAAATCTTCTGAACAGAAACATAGACAGCAAAACAAACATTACAGGGGTGTTACCCCTTCCCTATGATATCCAAAAAGATTAAAAATAGTTTTTTTGGCTGGAGCTACACTTAGAAAAATCTACCTGTTCCCACTTACAAACAAATTCAACTCCAGAACAAACCTACAGTCCCTATCTTGTTTGTAACCCGGGGACCGCCTGTAAATTCAGATCCTCTAATCTTTCCTCATAGCTGAGCTCCTCCATGCCTCTTATTAGTTTGGTTGCCCTTCTCTGCACTTTCTCCAGTTCCCCGATATCCTTTTTGAGAACTGGTGCCCAAAACTGAACTGCATATTCCAGATGAGGTCTTACTAATGATTTGTACAGGGGGGCAAAATGATGTCTCTATCTCTGGAGTCCATACCTTTTTTTAAAAAAAAAAAACCTGCCCAAAATATACTGACAATGACCTTTGACCCTGATCTTGACCTTTTGACCCTTGCTTGATCCAAACACTAGCCCTGGCACTGACCTAGATAAAACCTTGATCTAACTTTTATGTATTTATTTATTTTTTATACACAATTTTTTATTTATCTCTGCAAGGAGAGAGAGATACAATGTATCATTCATGGAGAGAGAAACACAGGGGCGGGCTTCACACTGATTGATCACTATGATAGCCAATCAGAGGCTATCACAGCAATCAGGTGACCTGGAACCAGGCTCCCACTGAGACCCCGGGCTCTGTGCTGGGAATGTGCTGTGTGGAGCACTCCCAGTACAAAGACCAGTGGAGTATTTAGGTTTTGTGCTGCCCTAGGCCTGACTAAACTCATGCACGCCCCTAATTTAAATATGAGCCACCCTTTCCTGTCAAGGCCACACCCCTTCCCATTTAAGACCCGCCCTGAAATTTTCTAGTGGGGACACCAGTTCTGAGGGCCTTGGGGGATTGGAATAGATTTCCTTAAGAGATTTCCTCACATTTCCTGTTTGGCTATGGGCCAGCACAACAACTCATTGGTTGGGGACTGCCACCTGGGCCCCTTGGGATGCCCGGGTTCCCTACATATGTATGGGCTGTCCCCCTCTAATGGGGTCCTGCTGGTATTATCATACCGGCAGCAAGTGCAGCTGCTTTATGGGGGTGCCAGACCAGTTTGTCTCCTGGCCCAGTCCACCCCATAAGACTAAAAGTGTAGTGCAAGCCGGCGGTGACTCTTTTCGTGCTGCCCTCCTGCAAAGTGCCGCCCTAGGCCTGGGCCTTGTTGGCCTAGGCCAAGATACAGCATTGACAAAGACAGGTATGCATATATGCGGCCCTATGGAAAAAAAGGCCCAGTCCAGTAAGGGCCGTATATATATGCGGACTGTCAGCATGAAGGGGTTAAATAGTTACCTTTACCTTAGAAAAAAAGGTTTAAACCATGTGAATAAAAGCGGACTGTTGGATGCCCTCTTGACAGTGTTTTTTGATTGGTCCCAACCACTGTCACATTTGCTGGATAGTGTTACCTGCATGTGATTGTATACAATAGTATAGTTAACCACTTGCCCTCCTAAAGGATTTACCCCCCCCCCCTTCATGACCAGGCCATTTTTTGTTATACGGCACTACGTCACTTTAACTAACAATTGCGCAGTTGTGCGACGTTGTACCCAAATAAAATGAATGTCTTTTTTTCCCGCAAATAAAGCTTTCTTTTGGTGGAATTTTATCACCTCTGCAATTTTTATTTTTTGTCTTATAGACAAAAAAGTGCGACAATTTTGAAAAAAAATTTTTTCTTTACTTTCTGCTATAAAACATCCAGTAAAAAATGTAAAAAATTACATTTCTTTATCAATTTAGATCAATATGTATTCTGCTACATGTTTTTAGTAAAATAAAAAAAAAATCCCAATAAGCATATATTGATTGGTTTGCGCAAAAGTTATAGTGCCTACAAACTATGGGATAACTGTAATTATTTATTTACTAGTAATGGCGGCGATCAGCAACTTATAGCGGGACTGCGATATTGTAGTGGATAAATTGGACACTAAGTGACAGTTTTCGGGGACCAGTGACACTGGTGATCGGTGCTAAAAATATGCACTGTCACTGTATTGATGACACTGGCTGGGAAGGGGTTAACATCAGGGGCCATCAAAGGGTTAAATGTGTGCCTACCCAGGCGGCGGTAATGATCATTTATTTATTAATGTCAATAGGGTATCAAACATCCGTGATATTGAAAACGCGTTTGGTTAGTTATATACGAATAACCCTAAAAAAAAAATAAAATGATTTTTGTACATCGTCTTATGTATAACTAGATTTAACTATT
>BLSH010207573.1:501038-514611 GCA_018402905.1 Glandirana rugosa | reverse complement strand
GTGTCTGGGAGGCTGTGGTTGCTGCTGCACGCAATGTTGATGGTGAACAGATCAAAACACTGACAGAATCCATGGATGGCAGGCTTTTGAGTGTCCTTGCAAAGAAAGGTGGCTATATGGGTCACTGATTTGTTTTTGTTTTGTTTTTGAATGTCAGAAATGTATATTTGTGAATTTTGAGATGTTATATTGGTTTCACTGCTGAAAATAAATAATTGAAATGGGTATATATTTGTTTTTTGTTAAGTTGCCTAATAATTATGCACAGTAATAGTCACCTGCACACACAGATATCCTCCTAAAATAGCTACAACTAAAAACAAACTAAAAACTACTTCCAAAAATATTCAGCTTTGATATTAATGAGTTTTTGGAATCATTGAGAACATGGTTGTTGTTCAATAATAAAATTATTCCTCAAAAATACAACTTGCCTAATAATTCTGCACTCCCTGTATATCGGCCTAAACTGATGAATACATTTATTTTATTTTTGGATATGTATTATAGTAAAAAGTAAAAAAAATGTTTTTTTCAAAATTGTTGCTCTTTTTTGTTTATAGCGCAAAAAATAAAAACCGCAGAGGTGATTGAATACCACCAAAAGAAAGCTCTATTTGTGGGGGAAAAAGGATGTCAATTTTGTTTGGGTACAACGTCACACGACCGCGCAATTGTCAGTTACAGGGACGCAGTGCCGTATCTCAAAAAATGACCTGGTCAGGAAGGGGGTAAAGCCTTCCGGGGCTGAAGTATTTAAAGAGGTCCTGTCATGTTTTTTTTCTATTACAAAGGGATGTTTATATTCCTTGTAATACGAATAAAAGTGACCCAAAATGTTTTTTTTCAAATGGACAGTGTAAAAATAAAAAATAAAAAGTAAAATAAATAAGAAAAAAATAAAAAATTTGCAGAAGCGAATGCATACGTAAGTCACACCCACATATGAAAACGGCGTTCAACCCACACATGTGAGGTATCGCCGCGATCGTTAGAGCGAGAGCAATATTTCTAGCAGTAGACCTCCTCTGTAACTCAAAACTGGTAACCTGTAGAAATTTTTAAATGTCGCCAATGAAGATTTTTAAGTGCTAAAATTTGTCACCATTCCACGAGCGGGCGCAAATTTTGAAGCATGAAATGTTGGGTATCAATTTACTTGCCGTAACATCATCTTTCACAATACAGAAAAAAATTGGGCTTTACTGTTTTCTTATTTTTTTAATTCAAAAAAGTGTATTTTTTCCAAAACAATTGCATTTGTAAGACCAATGCGTGAAATAAATTATTGCAACGACCGCCATTTTATTCTCTAGGGTGTTTGAAAAAAAATATAATAAAATATTTGGGGGTTCTAAGTAATTATCTAGCAAGAAAAAATGATTTTAACTTTTGAAAAATAGGCCCGGTCCTTAAAGCGGAGTTCCACCCACAATTGGAACTTCCGCTTATTGGATTCCCCCCTCCGGTGCCACATTTGGCACCTGTCTTTGACACGTATACTGTCCCCACATCCGGGAGACCAGGCCGCGGTGGATTACGTCAGCAGCCCTGCTCCCTCCTTCCTCCTCCAATGCGTCACTACTGGGTTCTCTTATCGGCAATGGCGGCGGTAGCGCCCGAGATCTGATGGAAACATCGGCTGCGGTGCCGACATCACTGGACTCCAGGACAGGTAAGTGTCCTATTATTAAAAGTCAGCAGCTACAGTGTGTGTACTGTATGTGTAGCTGTTGGATTCCAATTTTTGCAGATGTGAGCGGACCTCGGCTTTAAGTGGTTAACCCCATACAGTTACCAGAATATGAGATTTTTCACTATGGTGGGCTGTTAAAGTGAGCATAGACTTTTCTGTGTCACTGACTAATAAAAACATAAATAGGTCTTCTGATTTAGCCGTGGCTTCACCGCTTTCTCAACTGATAATTCAGTTTAACTCAGCTTGACATGTTCCATGTGAAAGTCTTACAAAGAATCACACATAAAAACAACCACATCCTGATAGGGACTATACCCTCCCCAGCAATCTGCAGAGAAGAACACCGCTGTGGTCAAGTAGTGAGCGATCTCGTTGCAGAGGTGGCAAAACTCACCCTATAGTTCTGTAATCAACAAAGTTCATGCACCCCCAACTCAGCTTGTTGAGTAGGCACAGCGATTAGATTTACCAAGACGGGGTTTTGCAGAAATAGTAAAACAGTACAAACAGCATAACTCCCAACTGTCCCTGATTCGGAACAATGTCCATCTGTCCCTCTTTCCTCCTCATTTTGGTCTTCTCTACAGTTAGGTCCATATACAGTTGTGCTCATAAGTTTACATACCCTGGCAGAATTTATGATTTCTTGGTAATTTTTCAGAGAATATGAATGATAACACAACAACATTTCTTTCACTCATGGTTAGTGTTTGGCTGAAGCCATTTATTATCAATCAACTGCGTTTACTCTTGTTAAATCATAATGACAACAGAAACTACCCAAATGACCCTGATCAAAAGTTTACATACCCCAATTCTTAATACCGTGTATTGTCTCCTTTAACATCAATGACAGCTTGAAGTCTTTTGTGGTATTTGTGAATAAGGCTCTTTATCTTCTCAGATGGTGTAGCTGCTGATTCCTCTTGGAAAAAGCCTCCAGTTCCTATAGTTACATAGTCAGTGAGGTTGAAAAAAGACACAAGCCAATCAAGTCCAACCTATGTGTGTGTTTTTTATGTCAGTATTACGTTGTATATCCCCCAATGTTGTGGTCCCTTAGGTGTGCATCTAATAGTTTTTTTTAATTATCTATGCTCCCAGCAGAAACTACTGATTGTGGAAGAGAATTCCACATCCTCACTGCTCTTACCGTAAAGAAACTTCTACGCATTTTAAGGTTAAATCTCCTTTCTTCTATTTTTAGTGAGTGGCCACGTGTCTTTGTGTACTCCCTTGCATGGAGTTTTGTCCTTATTGTGGGGTCACCTGTACAGTATTTGTACATTGAAATCAGATCCCCTCTCAAGCGTCTTTTCTCCAGAGAGAATAAGTTCAGTGCTTGTAATCTTTCCTCATAACGAAGGTCCTCCAATCCTTTAATTAGCTTTGTTGCCCTTCTCTGAACCCTTTCCAGTTCCAGGACATCCTTCCTGAGGACTGGTGCCCAGAACTGTACGGCATACTCCAGGTGCAGCCTCACCAGAGACTTGTATAGTGGGAGAATTATTGATTTATCCCTGGAGTTGATCCTTTTCTTGATGCATGCCAACACTTTGTTAGCTTTGCTTGCAGCAGCTTGGCATTGCATGCCACTGCTGAGCCTGTTCTCTACCAGGACCCCTAGGTCTTTTTCCATCTTAGATTCCCCCAGAGGCTCTCCCCCTAGTGAGTAGTTTGAGTTCATGCTCTTGGTACACAAATGCATTATCTTACATTTTTCTACAATAAATCTCCTTTGTCACTTGTCTGCCCGCCCCATTAATTTATTCAGAACTTCTTGCAAGGTTTCCACATCCTGTGGAGAATGTATTGCCCTGCTTAGCTTGGTATCATCCGCAAATATTGAGATTGAGCTGTCCACTCCATCCTCCAAATCGTTTATGAATAAATTGAATAGGATTGGTCCTAGGACGGAACCTTGGGGAACCCCACTTTCTACACCAGACCATTCTGAGTATTTCCCATTAACCCCACCCTCTGGACTCGCCCCTGTAGCCAGTTTTCAATCCAGGTACTCACCCTTTGATCCATGTTGAAGGACCTTAGTTTGTACAGTAAATGTTTATGGGGAACTGTATCAAATGCTTTTGCAAAATCCAAGATACACCACGTCTACAGGCCTTCCTTTATCTAAATGGCAGCTCAACTCCTCATAGAAGGTTAATAGATTGGTTTGGCAAGAACGATTCTTAATGAGACCTTGTTGATTACCACAAATGATACCGTTCTCATTACAATAATCATATATATAATCCCTTATTATTCCCTCCAATAGCTTGCAAATTATTGATGTTCAGCTAACTGGTCTGTAAATTATTGGGCTGTCTTGCATGAACTGCACGTTTGCGATCTCCCTAGAGTGGCTCAATGATATTGAGGTCAGGAGACTGAGATGGTCACTCCAGAACCTTCAGTTTATTCTGCTGTAGCCAATGGCAGGTCAACTTGGCCTTGTGTTTTGGATGATCGTCATGTTGGAATGTCCAAGTACATCCCATGCGCAACTTCCTGGCTAATGAATTCAAAAGGGATTTTTTGATAACAAACTGCATTCATCTTGACATCAATTTTGACCAAATTTCCTGTGCCTTCGTAGCTCACACATCCCCAAAACATCAATGATCCACCTCTGTGTTTCACAGGCCTTGTTGACTCCTCTTCAAATGTAGAGTTTATGGTTGTGGCCAAAAAGTTCAATTTTGGTCTCATCGTTCCAAATGACTTTGTGCCAGAAGGTTTGAGGCTTGTCTCTGTGCTGTTTGGTGTATTGAAAGCGGGATACTTTGTGCCATTTGCATAGTAATGGCTTTCTTCTGGTGACTCGACCATGCAGTCCATCTTTCTTCAAGTGCCTCCTTATTGTGCATCTTGAAACAGTCACACCACATGTTTTCAGAGTTCTGAAGTTATTTGTGGGTTTTTCTTTGCATCCCGAACAATTTTCCTGTCAGTTGTGGCTGAAATTTTAGTTTGTCTACCTGACCGTGGTTTGGTTTCAACAGAACCCCTCATTTTCCACTTCTTGATTAGAGTTTGAACACTGCTGATTGGCATTCTCAATTCCTTTAAAATCATTTTATATCCCTTTCCTGTTTTATACAGTTCAACTACCTTTTCTCGCAGTTCCTTTGACAATTCTTTTGCTTTCCCCATGACTCAGAATCAAGAAATGTCAGTGCAGCACTGGATGAAAGATGCAAGGGTCTGTCAGGAATCTAGAAACTTATTGACCTTTTATACATACACACTAATTACAAGCAAACAGATCACAGATGCGGATGGTTAACTTTAATAGCCATTCAAACCCCTTTGTGCCAACTTGTGTGCATGTTATCAGGCCAAAATCACCAGGGTATGTGAACTTTTGATCAGGGTCATTTGGGTAATTTATGCTGTCATTATGATTTAAAAAGAGTAAACACAGTTGATTGATAATAGATGGCTTCAGCCAAACACCAACCATGAGTGAAAGAAATGTTTTTGTGTTATCATTCATATTCTCTGAAAAATGGCCAAGACATCATAAATTCTGCCAGGGTATGTAAACATATAAGCATAACTGTATATTTGGACACAGGCACAATTTTTATACTTTTGGCTCTGTATGCCACCAGAATAAAATTAAAATGAAACAATCCAAATAAATTTGAAGTGCCGACTTTCAGCTTTAATTCAAGGGGTTGAACATAAATAGCAAGTACAAATTTTAGGAACTGTAACCATTTGTTTACACTGTCCCCCCATTTCCAGGGGCTCAAAAGTAATTGGACAAATGAATATAATCATAAATAAAATGTTCATTTTTAATATTTTGTTGAGAATTTTTCACTGGCAATCACTGCCTGAAGTCTGGAACCCATGGACATTACCAAGGACTGGGTTTCCTCCTTTTTGATGCTTTGCCAGGCTCTAACTGCAAATGTCTTCAGTTGTTCTTTGTTTGTGGGACTTTCTGTCTTTAGTTTTGCCTTCAGCAAGTGAAATGCTCAGTTGGGTTGAGATCAGGTGATTGACTCGACCATTGCAGAATATTCCACTTCCTTTCCTTCAAAAGCTCCTGGGTTGCTTTTACAGTGTGTTTTGGATCATTGTCCGCCTGTACTGTGAAGCGCTGTCCAATCAACTTTGCTGCATTTGGCTGAATCTGGGCTGACAGTAAATCTCTAAACACTGCAGAATTCATCTGGCTGCTTCTGTCTTCTGTCACATCATCAATAAACACAGATGACCCAGTGCCACTGGAAGCCATGCATGCCCATGCCATCACACTGCCTCCACCGTGTTTTATAGATGGCGTTGTGTGCTTTGGATCATGAGATGTTCCAAGCCTTCTCCACACCTTTTTCTACCCGTCATTCTGGTACAGATTAATCTTAGTTTCATCCGTCCAAAGAATGCTTTTCCAGAACTGGTCTGGCTTTTTTAGATGTCTTTTGGCAAAGTCTAAGCTGGCTTTTCCTTTTCATCAGGCTTATGAATGGTTTGCACCTTGTGGTGTACCTTCTGTATTTGCTCTTGTGAAATCTTCTCTTGATTGTAGATTTTGACAATGATACGCCCACCTCCTGTTGAGTGTCCTTCACTTCTCTGGATGTTGTGAATGGGTTCTTCTTTACCATAGAGAGGATCCTGCTTTTTATGTTGCTGAGCTCACCAGTGCCATCTTCTTTCTTTAGAATGTACCAAACTGTTGACTTGGACATTCCTAATGTTGCTGCTATCTCTTTGATGTATTTGTTTTGTTTTTGAAGTCTTACAATTGTTTCACTTGCATGGACAGCTCCTTTGAATGCATGGTGTAGGTTCACAGCAATAGATTCCAAGTGCAAATACCACACTTAGAATCAACTCCAGACATTTTACCTGTTTAATTGATGAAAAAATGATTAAAGAGTATCCCATACCTGGCCATGAAACAACTTTTGATTCAATTGTCCAATTACTTTTGGTCCCTTGAAAAAGGGGGTGTTGGCTATTCTAATGAGCTGTAATTCCTAAACCCTTCCTCCGATTTGGATGTACATCCCCTCAAATTAAATCTGAGAGTGTGCACTTCTAGCCCATATCCATTATATAACTATAGCTTGAATATGTTTTGGTAAATACCTGAAAAAAAACTAAAATTGTGCCTGTGTCCAAATATATATGGACCTAACTGTATATAGTTGTATATAAAATGCACTTTTTTCTTTCAGAAAGTGTTTCCCAGTGCTAAACCTTTAATCCGATTTCTAAATTGCTGCATTTGTAAATTTCAAAAGCCAATATAAAGAAATAGTAGTGGTTAAAAAAAGCACTTGGGTTTAAGTAATAACAGTATTTTTTATTTTTTTATTTGTATAATTCTCCTTTAAGGGGGCGTGGCAGGAGGGTGTGTCCTATGCCCACATCCCTTTTGTAATAGGTGTCCCTCATTCCCATCTCAAAAAGTTGGGAGGTATGCAAACAGGCCCGGCAGGGAGGCTCACCTGACTGGGGTACCTGCAACAGTTCAGAGCAGAGACATCGGTGTGTGGATTCTGAGCTGACGACAGCATCTGCCATGAGGGATGGAGTGCAGCCTGGCCGGTCCAACCCAATGGGAAAGCTTCCTCAGAAGGTTGGTATGAAATTCACTATATTGTCTAAAGTATTGGGACGCCTGCCTTTACACACCCATGAACTTTAATAGCATCCCAGTATTAATCTGTAGGGTTCAGTATTAAGGCAGGCGTCTCAATACTTTTAACAATATAGTGTATGTCATACGTCATGTAAATGTCACAACTGTCATCTTTCATAATTACAGCCACTGAGGAAGATTTACTACAATTTGTGCACACAGAATCTGCTGCAGCTGTGCATGGTGGCCAATCAGCTGCTAACTTCTTCTTGTTCAATTAATCTTTGGCAATAAAACCTGGAAGCTGATTGGTTTCTAGGCACAGCTGTACCTGATTTTGCACTCTCCAGTTTAAGGCTGGTTTCACAGTTATGCATTTTACCGGGCACTTTCACACCACCCCCTCCTACCCAGACCAATTTCCAGCTGTCAGCGCTGTCACACTTTGTCAATTACACCGTCATGCAACACTGTACCCATATGACATTTTATAATTTGTTTCACACAAATAGAGATTTATTTTAGTGGTATTTAATCACTGCTGGGTTTTTTATATTTTGTTAAAAAAAAACTAAAAAAGACCAAACATTTTGGAAAAAAAAACTGTTTTATATTTTGTTATAAAATTTTGCAAACAGGTCATTTGGTAATTTTTCTCCTTCATTGATGTATGCTGATGAGGCTGCACTGAAGGGCACTGATAAGCTGCACTGATAAGGAGGCACTGATAGACACTGATAGGTGGCACTGATGAGGCAGCACTAATGGGCACTGATAGGTGGCACTGGTGGGCACTGATGGGTGGCACTTGTGGCTGGCACTGATGGCTGGCACTGATGGGCATTGATAGGTGGCACTGAAGGGCACTAATAGGTGGCCCTGATGGGCACTGGTATGTGACACTGATAGGCAGCTAGGTTGCACTGATGATGAGGCACGGATATGGTGGGCACTGATTGGTGGCACTGATATGCACTGCTGGGCACAGCCACTGGCAGGCGGCACTGGTGGGCACAGCTGAGGTGGCTGTATCCCTTCCTCTTCGGGACCGATGTCCCTTTCATAGACACCGGTGATCGGCATTTTTCAAAAGAATGTTGATGCGGTAGGCGCTTTAATGTGTGTTGAAGCTGAAGCAAGTGTAAATGAGCCCTAACTGGTTTTCTGCAGTAATTTGCCCTGAAACGTAATCTGATCCTCATTTAATGCCTCGTACACACGGTGTGACGGTCGTACGACCGCACGTTCAACTTTTGCCCAAAATCATCTGTTGTGTCTAGCGTACTGACCTCAGTCAAATTATCATTCAACAAAGCTGAACGTACGAGCGTATAAAGAGGAAGTTCAGGTGAATGTGATTCGTGAATTAGGAACGTAGGTTTCCCAGAACGGTCACTTCCGGGCGTTCCTGACTTCTGAGCATGCGTGTTTTGCATGAACAACTTTTGTTGTACAACTTCTGTACACGCAGTACAACAGTCGTACAACAGCCTGTTGGCCAACAAAAGTTTTCTAGTCTGCTCAGCCAACTATTGTTGTACGACTGTTGAACGTCGGCTGTTGTAATTGCGCGTACTAAGGGTTGGATGATCATACAACAAGCTCGTTGTAGGACCGTTGTACCGTGTGTACGGGGCTTAAGTCACAACAATAGACAAACACAATACGCTGAGCCTCATTGCACACTGAAGCTGATAAATAACCATTTATGGTCATTTGAGCATTTTCTTTAACGGCCCAAAAACGCCCCTTTATGTTATCCTATGTGTCCATGCAGCTTAATTTAGCGTTCAAGAGTCATTCTTCTGACCACAAAAAACACTGGACGCTCATAAACGCCGCTAAATCGTTTATCGGCATCCATCGTTTTTTGTTGTCGATGGAAGCTAATGGAGTAAAACAAAAACACTCAAAAACACAGACGCCTATAAACGCTGCTTACAAAATGCTGCTTAACTACTTGCCGACCGCCCGCCGCAGCGTGATGGCGGCAAAGTGGCTCGTTATTGCGTATCACTGTCACCTGACAGGCACTGATGAGGCAGCACTAATGGGCACTGATAGGTGGCACTGGTGGGCACTGATGGGTGGCACTTGTGGCTGGCACTGATGGGCATTGATAGGTGGCACTGAAGGGCACTAATAGGTGGCACTGATGGGCACTGGTATGTGACACTGATAGGCAGCTAGGTTGCACTGATGATGAGGCACGGATATGGTGGGCACTGATTGGTGGCACTGATATGCACTGCTGGGCACAGCCACTGGCAGGCGGCTCTGGTGGGCACAGCTGAGGTGGCTGTATCCCTTCCTCTTCGGGACCGATGTCCCTTTCATAGACACCGGTGATCGGCATTTTTTTCTCCTCACGCTGACAGCAGAAAGAAAAAAACATTTCTGAGCTTGTGTTTACATCACATGATAAGCTGTCATTGGCTGACAGCCGATCACATGGTAAGGGGCTGAGATCAGCCACTTACTCCGATCTGTCAACAGCCGAGTCTCATTGACTCAGTGATCACAGGACGCACAGGTGGCTCGTGCACGGGAGGACGTCTTCCCGGCAATTCAGGTCCGCGCTGTAGCCATCTTTCAGTTAAAGCTGAATGCCAGTCAAAGCTCCGTCACTAAATAAAATGGTTGGCCTACAGTCCTGTTTACACCTTGTGTTGTCTTTGCTTTGCTTCAAAAATTATACCCCATATAGCTTTAGGGCTCATTTACACTTGCTTTGGCTTCAATGCACATTTAAGCCCCTACTGCTTCAACAAGCTTTTATGATGTGTTTTTGATGCTTCAGTGGTGCTCCAATGAGGCTTTGGTGATGCTTTTTTGAAGCTTTGTTGAAGCTTGACCGATGTCCTGTGTGTTTGTTGGTATCTCATACCTGCAATTTCACCAAAACAAAGTGAAGCTAAAGCTGAATTACAGCCTCTGAGAAGCCGCAGGTGCTTCAAGCAAGCTTCAAACAAGCTTTGTCATAGACTTCTATGGAGGCAATGAAGACGATTTGAAGCCTGGCTAAAGCTTCATGGGGTATAATTTTTGATGCAAAGCTGAAGCGAAGCAAAGCCAACGCAAGGTGTAAACAGGACTGTAAGCCAACCAGTTTATTTAGCGACAGGAGCTTTGACTGGCGTTAACAGAGCTTTAACAACGTGTGTTTGACACCCTGTTTTTAAGCAAGTGGTGCTTCAAAGCCTCTGCAAAGCCTCCATAGAAGTCTATGACAAAGCTCGCTTGAAGCTCGTTTGAAGCACCTGCGGCTTTTGAGAGTTTTTAATGCAGCTTTAGCTTTGCTTTGTTTTGGAGAAATTGCAGGTGTGAGATATCAACAAACACACAGGGCATCGGCCGAGCTTCAGCAAAGCTTCACCGAAGCATCATCAAAGCTTCATCAAAGCACCACCGAAGCATCAAAAACACATCATAAAAGAATGTTGATGCGGTAGGCGCTTTAATGTGTGTTGAATCTGAAGCAAGTGTAAATGAGCCCTAACTGGTTTTCTGCAGTAATTTGCCCTGAAACGTAATCTGATCCTCATCTAATGCCTCGTACACACGGTGCGACGGTCGTACGACCACACGTTCAACTTTTGCCCAAAATCGGCTGTTGTGTCTAGCGTACTGACCTGAGTCAAACTATCATTCAACAAAGCTGAACATACGAGCGTATAAAGAGGAAGTTCAGGTGAATGTGATTTGTGAATTAGGAACGTAGGTTTCCCAGAACGGTCACTTCCGGGCGTTCCTGACTTCTGAGCATGCGTGTTTTGCATGAACAACTTTTGTTGTACAACTTCTGTACACGCAGTACAACAGTTGTACAACAGCCTGTTGGCCAACAAAAGTTTTCTAGTCTGCTCAGCCAACTATTGTTGTACGACTGTTGAACGTCGGCTGTTGTAATTGCGCATACTAAGGGTTGGATGATCATACAACAAGCTCGTTGTACGACCTTTGTACCGTGTGTACGGGGCTTAAGTCACAACAATAGACAAACACAATACGCTGAGGCTCATTGCACACTGAAGCTGATAAATAACCATTTATGGTCGTTTGAGCATTTTCTTTAACGGCCCAAAAATGCCCCTTTATGTTATCCTATGTGTCCATGCAGCTGAATTGGCGTTCAAGAGTCATTCTTCTGACCACAAAAAAAACACTGGACGCTCATAAACGCCGCTAAATCGTTTATCGGCGTCCATCGTTTTTTGTTGTCGATGGAAGCTAATGGAGTAAAACGTAAACGCTCAAAAACACAGACGCCTATAAACGCTGCTTACAAAATGCTGCTTAACTACTTGCCGACCGCCCGCCGCAACGTGATGGCGGCAAAGTGGCTCGTTATCGCGTATCACCTGACAGCGGCCGCGATAACTAATATTGTGAGTTCCGGGGGGCCAGGGATTGGGTAGGGCGGACTCGATCGCCGCTGATTACCTGTGATCACCCCCCCCCAGAGTAGGGTTGCCACATCATCCCTTTAATCCAGGACACATATGAATTACATGGGTTCTGAGGCTAATTTAATGCAGATTAGGCACCAAATGAGTTTAATTAACACTTTAATTAGCCACAGAACCACCTGTGTAATTAATGTATGTCTTGGATTAAAGGGGTGATGTGGCAACCCTACCCCAGAGCGACAGAACGGAGGTCGGTGTAATGCCTCGTACACACGGTTCGACGATCGCACGTACGACCGTGTCGAATCGTACGTTGGCTGTTGTATGTAGTATACTGACGTGCACCTGACGGTCGTACAAACAACTTGCGGCTGGCCGAACGTGATGACGCGAACGAGCGTATAAAGAGGAAGTGCTGGTATCGTGGCGCCACCCTTTGGGCTCCTTCATCTAATCTCGTGTTAGTTGAGGTTTGGTGTGTGTTGATTCGCGACTTTCAGATCATTCTTCAGATCGTTCTTTGGATCGTTCTTTGGCTCGTTTCTGGACGCTCGTTCATCAACGATGTTGCCTTCTCGAGAGAGAAATCTCGCTATTGTTGGCCTAGGAGTTCAGGCTTGGACCCGAAACCAACGTAGGAGAAGGAGAGAGAGGAGTTGCTGGACCAAGAATTGGTTGCTTAACCGTGATCAATTTGGTCATATGGCTTTGGTCAGGGAGCTCCAGGAGAATAATCCTGATGATTTCAGGAATTATCTCCGGATGACGGACCCCTGCTTTAGCCACCTCTTGGCATTGGTGTCCCCCTATATCAAGAAGGAGGACACATGCATGCGCCTTGCTATCACCCCTGAGCAAAGGCTCATTGCTACCCTGAGATACCTGGCGACAGGAAGAAGCCTCCAGGACCTGAAGTTCACCACAGGCATCTCCCCCCAGGCTCTTGGAGTGATAATTGCCGAGACATGTTCAGCCATCATCCAGGTTCTGCAGGAGAACTATATTAAGGTATGTTTCATGTTAATACCACATTTTATATGTTTCTGTTTGATAATATAGTATTTGCCCTTTTTGCCAATACCTAATTAGTAACATTACAATATGCTGTGAATGTCTTCTTTGGCCTCATGTATGCTCTAAGCTTTTTTCACCTCCTTTTTTTTTCCTCTACACACCTCCCCAGCATGTTGTCCAGTGTCCATACACACTCAGAGGGTAGGGTTGCCACATCATCCCTTTAATCCAGGACACATATGAATTACACAGGTTGTTCTGAGGCTGATTTAATGCAGATTAGGCACCAATTGAGTTTAATTACCACCTTAATCAGCCACAGAACCTGTGTAATTAATATGTGTCCTGGAATAAAGGGATGATGTGGCCACCCTATCAGAGGGCTGCCATCAGGGGGTACAGGCTGTACTGTTGTAAGGGGCCCCAGTGTCTCAAGGGGCCCTTACAACAAAGACTTTAGCGGTCTTTAACCACTTCCTTACCGACGTATAGTAAATATACGTCGGCAAGGTGGACTCCCCATCCTAAGTGGACGTCATATGACGTCCTCTTGTTTTCGCCGCTTTGCGGGCCCGGGGGGCTAGCGGCGCGACGCGCGGGGGACCCCGCGCGCGCTCGCCGCACGTGCGGCGAGTCAGCGGTAACAACAGTCACTGGCCGACACTATCCTGTGTCGGCCAGTGCGCCATTTCTCGGTTAAAATAACCGAGAAATGGGGCTAGTGCCTTCCGGCCCCAGGGCTCCCTGTGCCGGCCAGGGGCTAGCGGCGCTACGCCCGGGGACTCCCGGGCGTTTCGCCGCTTTTGTTCTCCTGCAGTATACTGCAGGTGAATCCTACCCCTCAGG
>BLSH010207573.1:444385-462269 GCA_018402905.1 Glandirana rugosa | reverse complement strand
GATCTGACCCCCTTAGACTTTTATCTTTGGGGTCATCTGAAGGAAATTGTCTATGCTGTGAAGATACGAGATGTGCAGCACCTGAAACTACGGATACTGGAAGCCTGTGCTAGCATTTCTCCTCCGGTGTTGCTATCAGTGTGTGAAGAGTGGGAGAAGAGGGTTGCATTGACAATCCAATACAATGGGCAGCACATTGAACACATTTTATAAGTGGTCAGAAACTTGTAAATAACTCATGAAAGAATAAAGTTACGTTAAAACCAAGCACACCATTGTTTTTTTTTGTGAAATTCCCAATAAGTTTGATGTGTCACATGACCCTCTTCCTATTGAAAAAACAAAAGTTGGATTCAAAATGGCCGACTTCAAAATGGCCGCCATGGTCACCACCCATCTTGAAAAGTTTCCACCCTCACATATACTAATGTGCCACAGACAGGAAGTTAATATCACCAACCATTCCCATTTTATTAAGGTGTATCCATATAAATGGCCCACCCTGTACATTTCCCATGAGGCATTGCAAGGCTGATGGATACAATTATTCCCAGAAGCATGATGGGAAATGTAGTTCTACAACAGCTGCAGAGCCACAGGTTCCCTACCCCTGCTCTAGAAGAAGGCATTGATCCATGCCCCTGCTTTGCAGAAACACAGGATCAATACCTTTCCTACTGACAGAACGGCAGTTTGCCTTGTTTACATACGCAGAGGATTGACCATGTTCTTAATGGGATTAAGGTCTGGGGAGATTCCTGGCCATGGACCCAACATTTTGATATTTTGTTCCCCAAGCCACTTAGTTATCATCACTTTTGCCTTATGGCAAGGTGCGCCATCATGCTGGAAAGGGCATTGTTCATCTCCAAACTGTTCTTGGATGGTTGGGAGAAGTTGCTCTCGGAGGAAGTTTTTGTCCCATTCTTTATTCATGGCTGTGTTCTTAGGCAAAATTGTTAGTGAGCCGACTCCCTTGGCTGAAAAGCAACCCCACACATGAATGGTCTCAGGTTGATTTACTATTGGCATGACACAGGACTGATGGTTCCCACCCAGCATTTTTCCAGATGCCCCAAACAATTGGATTCATCAGAAAAAATGACTTTCCCCCGGTCCTCAGCAGTCCAATCCCTGTACCTTTTGCAGAATATCAGGCAGCCCCTGATGTGTTGCCTGGAGAGAAGCGGCTTCTTTGCTGCCCTTCTTGACACCAGGCCATCCTCCAAAAGTCTCCTCCTCACTGTGGGTGCCGATGCCCTCACACCTACCTGTTGCCATTTCTGAGCTCTGCACTGGTGGTGCCCCGATCCCACAGCTGAATCGACTATAAGAGACAGCCCTGGCGCTTGCTGGACTTTTTTGGGCACAAATGCAGTGGAAATGTTTTTTTTTGGGATTAACCTCCCTGGCGGTATGATTATGTCAGGAATTTTGTTCCAAAAGCGGTACCATTTTTTTGCATGGAAATTTGGTGTTATGTATTGTAGGCCTGCAATTCTTAGGAATAACTCACTTAAATCTGTCCAAACAACAGTCTAGTAGACTCGGGTATGAAAAAGTTTGAAAAATGAAATCATAAATTATAATATAATAAATAACTAAAAATAAGTATCAAAAATAATAATATAATAGTAATAAAATGTATTCAATAATGTAATCAAACCAAAAACGCAGAAATTTGCTCAGTTGCAGAATTGTCGCTGTCGTCACTTTCAGTTTCTGATGATAAATTTCCTCAAAAATCAGTATCACTCAATTCTGCAAATGATTCTTATTTGCTATCGCTGTTTTCTAGCTGATCAAAAACCACTTTTGACGTAAAGGGACACTTTTTGGTTGCTATGGACATTGTCATGTTTCCAGGCAGAAAGAATGACATTTATTATATAAAAGTGCATGCAGGGCTCTGGGCAAACCACTAGGGACAAAGGGGATGTGAAATGTTTTCATACAGTAATGTAATCTATAAGATCACAGTGTACTGTATGTACTGTGTGTGTTTCACTTTTTGAATTTCCCGCCGGTCTCCGTCCCCATGCGACGCGACGCTCGCAGGGAACGGAGCCCGGCACACAGAGGCATCGGAGCGGCGGACACAGCCCGCAGACACGGCGGGGGACATCGCTGGATCCAGGGGACAAGGTGAGTAGTGCTGCCTGGATCCAGCGATGCAATCCCGAGTGTGGCTCGGGGTTACCGCTCTTGGTGCTGAAAATCCACCCCGAGCCACACTCGGGAATACCGCTAGGAAGGTTAAGTTATTTTCATGGCAAAGAGGGACTTTGAAATTCATTGCAATTCATCTGATCGCTCTTCATAACATTCTGGAGTATAGGCAAATTGCCGTCATAAAAACTGAGGCAGCAGAAATTGTGAAAATTAATATTTGTGTCATTCTCAAAACTTTTGGCCATAGTTGCACATATTGTGCTGCGGGGCGGCTTGTACAGACATAGCAACGCATCTGTGAGTCACGGGTTTCTTCCAGGTTCCGGGCGCGAACATCCCTGCCGGCCGGCCCTACTGTGATTCCACACAGCGGGACTTAGTACATCCCGGCCAATGATTCATGGCTGGAATCTGCTGATCGGCTATGTTCAATAACAGTCCAGAGCCATGTGTTGACAATCAACACAGAGCTCTGTACAGAGGGGACATCCCCCGGTTTTGTATCCCGGCAAATCAGAGATAAGAAATAAAGAGATATTTAGTAAAAGGCAGCACACATTACATATTGTTGGGCACACATTTAACCCCTTTGATCATCCGAGATGTTAATCCCTTCCCAGCCAGTGTCATTAACACAGTGATAGTGTGTAGTATTAACACTGATCACTGTATTAGTGTCATTGGTGATGTCAGTGTCAACTCGCCAGTTCCCACAAAGTGTCAGTTAGTGTCAGATTTCCCGCTGCACTATCACAGTCCCACTATAAGTCCCTGATCAACATCATTACTAACCACTTAAGGACCAGGCCTTTTTCTGACACTTGTCGTTTACAAGTTAAAATCAGTATTTTTGGCTTAGAATTACTTAGAACCCCCAAACGTTATATATATTTATTTAGCAGAGACCTTAGAGAATAAAATGGTGGATGTTGCAATATTCTAAGTCACACTGTAGTTGCACAGTGGTCTTTCAAATGCATTTTTTTGGGGAAAAAATACATGCTCATGAATTAAAAAAAAAAAAAAACAGTAAAGGCGAAAAACGACAGTACTTAAAAATCTTCATAGGCGACACTTTAAAAATGTTTACAGGTTACCTGTTTAACCACTTGACCACTGGCCACTTAAACCCCCTTAACAACCAGGTCAATTTTCAGCTTTCAGTGCTCTCACATTTTGAATGACAATTACTCAGTCATGCAACACTGTACCCATGTGAAATGTTTGGCCCTTTTTTTCACACAAATAGAGCTTTCTTTTGGTGGTATTTAACCTCCTTGACGGTATTCCCGAGTGTGGCTCGGGGTGAGTTTTCACTGCAAATAGTGGTAACCCCGAGCCACACTCAGGATTGCATTGCTGGATTCAGGCTGGGTTTTCACCTTGTCCCCTGGATCCAGCGATGTCCCCTGCCGTGTCTGTGGGCTGTGTCCTCCGCCCGGTGCCTCTGTGTGCCTGGCTCCGTTCCCTGCCAGCGTCGCGTCGCAGGAGGGCAGAGCCTGGCGGGAAATTCAAAAAGTGAAACATACAGTAAACATACAGTACATTGCAATCTGTAAGTGAATGTATGAAATCATTTCACATCCCCTTTGTCCCTAGTGCTTTGCCCAGTGCCCTGCATGCACTTTTATATTATATTTGTCATTCTTTCCGCCTGGAAACTTGAGAAAGTCCATGGCATAAAAAAGCGCCCCTTTACATCAAAAGTGGTTTTTGATCAGCTAGAAAACAGCGATAGTAAATAAGAATCATTTGCAGAATTGAGTGATACTGATTTATGGGGAAATTTATCATCAGACACTGAAAGTGACGACAGCGACAATTCTGCAACTCGGCAAATTTCAATGTTTTTGACTAGATTACATTATTGAATAAATTTTATTATTATATTATCATCTTTGATAAGTATCCATAGTTATTTATTATATTATAATTTTTTTTTCATATATATTATAATTTATGATTTTGTGTTTCAAACTTTATCATACCCAGGGATGTCTACTAGACTCTTGTTTGGACAGATTTAAGTGAGTTATTCCTAAGAATTACAGGCCTACAATATAAAACGCCAAATTTCTATGCAAAATAATTGTACCGCTTTCAGCACCAAAAATCTGAAATAATCATCCCGCCAGGGAGGTTAATCACTGCTTGGTTTTTATTTTTTGCATTATAAATGAAAAAAAAAACACTTTTTTTTTTAAAAAAAATGCATTTTTTCTCATATCTGTTATAAAATTTTATAAATTAGTAATTTTTTGCCAATATTTATACTGCTACATATCTTTGGTAAAAAAAAAAAAAAGGAATTAGTGTATATTATTTGGTCTTTCTGAAGGTTATAGGGTCTACAAGCTATGGTGCCACTAATTGAAAATTGATCACATCTGATGTACTGATGACCTATCTCATTCCTTGAGACCCTAACAAGCAAGGAAAGTACAAATACCCCCCAAATGGCCCCTTTTTGGAAAGTAGACATTCCAAAGTATTTAGTAAGAGGCATGGTGAGTTTTTTAAGTTGTCATTTTTTCAAAAAATTCTTTGCAAAATGAAGATTTTTTTTTCTTTTTTTTTCACAAAATTGTCATATTAACAGGTTATTTCTCACACACAACATATGCATACCACCAATTACACCCCAAAACACATTCTACTAAGGAAGAAGGGCGCCAGGTCAGTGAAGGATTAAAGCACCACAACGTTTATTATTAGTAACTTACATAACAACTTCTTGTCAGCAGCATGTTGGGACCAGCGTGAATCCACCAGGGCTGAGCAGACATGGAGGACACCATGGGGTTGGGCGGATGGTGAGAGACCCAGAAGCAGTATGTAACCATCCCACAGGGAGACACGGCCAGCTGATTGGAAAATCCTGGTGGTAGGAGGACTGGTACTGGGATGTCCCACGGCAGTGTGCTGACTAGCCGCGTCTTCTGAGTAACCAGCCGTCACTAGAGAGAAGTCACATGATCAGCTGCGGTGGGAGAGAAAGGACAAACCAACTATCTGGAGGAGGTCTGTGAGAAGCTGTGTGAGAAGCTAGACTGGTCTCAGCAATCTTTCAGAGGCTCTGCCCCTTTCTTCAGGCCGACCTATTGCTATTCCCAAAATACATTCTACTACTCCTCCTGAGTATGGCGATACCACATGTGTGAGACTTTTACACAGCCTGGCCACATACAGAGGCCCAACATGCAGGGAGCACCATCAGGCGTTCTAAGGACATAAATTACACAAAACCCCGTTTTGGAAAGTAAACACCCCAACATATATTCTAGGAGGCATAATAAGTCTTTTGAACATGTCATTTTTTCCACAAGTTCTTGGAAAATGTGGAAAGAAAATGAAAACGCATTTTTTTTACACAAAGTTGTCCATTTATACAATATTTCTAACACACAGCATGTACATAGCAAAAATTACACCCCAAAATATATTCTGCTCTTCATCCTGAGTGTGGCAATACCACATGTGTGAGCCTTTTCCCCAGCCTGGCCACATTCAGAGGCCCAACATGCAGGGAACACCATCAGGTGTTCTAGGGGCATACATTTAAAATCTAATTTGACTACCTATTACCCTATTACACGATTGTGAGGCACTGTAGTGGCATTGACAAGAACTGATGTGGTATGGATGAGCATTAATGTGGCACAAATGAGCCATGGATGGGATGACTGAGCATGGATGGGATGACTGGGCACAGATGGATAAGCACGGAAGAGAATAACTGAGCACGGATGGGGATGACTGAGCACGGATGGGGATGGATGAGCACAGATGGGATGGATGAGCATGGATGGGATGACTGAGTATAAATGGGATGACTGAGCATGGATGGGGATGACTGAGCACAGATGGGGATCTGTGAGCACGGATGGGGATGGATGAACATGGATGGGGATGACTGTATATAATTGGGATGACTGAGCACAGGTGAGGATGACTAAGCACAGATGGGGATGACTGAGCAAGGATGGGGATGACTGAGCATGGATGGGGATGACTGAGCATGGATGGATGGGTGAGCACGGCTGGGTGGGAGAGCATGGATAGCTGGGTGAGCATGGCTGGGTGGGTGAGCATGGATGGCTGGCTGGGTGAGGATGGCTGGGTGAGTGAGCATTGGTGACTGGTTGGGTGAGGATGGCTGGCTGGCTGGGTGAGCATGGATGAGGATGGATGTCTGAGCATGGATAGATGGATGGATGGGGGGTGCCACCTGGTACATAGCAGCACTGTGGGCTCTTCAGATCCTCTGCCCACAGAGCTGCTGCATTGATCTCTCCCCCTCTCCTCTCACACTGCACCGATTGGTGCGGAGAGGGGAGAGAAAAGCCAAACTTCCGCCGGCTTATTTACATGTGATCGCTCCATCATTTGACGGAGCGATCACATGGTAAAAGGCCACTGCGAACAGCCATGTACCGCGATCCATGAAGCACCGGGTCCGGAGGGTCACGGATGTTCCTGGGTGCGCACGGTCGTGGGAGGATGTCGTTGCACGCCCTCCCAGGGTTAAGCAACCGCCCTGTAGCCACCATTTGGCTAGGGGCTGGTTGTTAAGAGGTTAAAGTTACAGAGGAGATATAGGGCTAGAATTATTGCTCTCACTATAATGATTGCGGTGATACCTCACGTGTGTGGGTTTGAACACCGTTTACATATGTGGGCGCAACTTACGTATGCGTTTGTTTCTGCACGTGAGCTCAGAGGGACAGGGCGCTTTATGTATTTATTTATTATATACAGTATCTCATAAAAGTAAGTACACCCCTCACATTTTTGTAAATATTTTATTCTATCTTTTCATGTGACAACACTGAAGAAATGACACTTTGCTACAATGTAAAGTAGTGGGGGTACAGCTTGTATAACAGTGTAAATGTGCTGTCCCCTCAAAATAACTCAACACACAGCCATTAATGTCTAAACCGCTGGCATCAAAAGTGAGTACACCCCTAAGTGAAAATGTCCAAATTAGGCCCAATTAGCCATTCTCCCACCCTCGGTGTCATGTGACTCGTTAGCGTTACAAGGTCTCAGGTGTGAATGGGGAGCAGGTGTTTTAAATTTGGTGTTATCACTCTCACTCTCTCATACTGGTCACTGGAAGTTCAATATGGCACCTCATGGCAAAGAGCTCTCTGAGAATCTGAAAAAAAGAATTGTTGCACTACATAAAGATGGCCTAGGCTATAAGAAGATTGCCAAGACCCTGAAGCGGAGCTGCAGCACAGTGGCCAAGACCAGGTAAGTGGTTTAACAGGACAGTTTCCACTCAGAACAGGCCTCGCCATGGTTCGACCATAGTAGTTGAGTGCACATGCTCAGCGTCGTATCCAGAGGTTGTCTTTGGGAAATAGAGGTACGAGTGCTGCCAGCATTGCTGCTGAGGTTGAAGGGGTGGGGGGTCAGCCTGTCAGTGCTCAGCCCATACGCCGCACACTGCATCAAATTGGTCTGCATGACTGTCATCCCAGAAGGAAGCCTCTTCTAAAGATGATGCACAATAAAGCCCACAAACAGTTTGCTGAAGACAAGCAGACTAAGGACATGGATTGCTGGAACCATGCCCTGTGGTCTGATGAGACCAAGATAATCGTATTTGGTCCAGAGGGTGTCATGCGTGTGTGGCGGCAACCAGGTGAGGAGTACAAAGACAAGTGTGTCTTGTCTACAGTCAAGCATGGTGGTGGGAGTGTCATGGCCTGGGGCTGCATGAGTGCTGCCGGCACTGGGGAGCTACAGTTCATTGAGGGAACCATGAATGCCAAGATGTACTGTGACATACTGAAGCAGAGCATGATCCCCTCCCTTCAGAGACTGGACCACAGGGCAGTATTCCTACATGATGAATACCCCAAACACACCTTCAAGACGACCACTGCCTTGCTAAAGAAGCTGAGGGTAAAGATGATGGACTGGCCTAGCATGTCTCCAGACCTAAACCCTATTGAGGATCTGCGGGGCATCCTCAAATGTAAGGTGGAGAAGTGCAAGGTCTCTAACATCCACCAGCCCTGTGATGTCATCATGGAGGAGGGGAAGAGGACTCCAGTGCCAACCTGTGAAGCTCTGGTGAACTCCATGCCCAAGAGGGTTAAGGCACTGCTGGAAAATAGTAGTAGCCAAACAAAAAAATTACACTTTGGGCCCAATTTGGAAATTTTCACTTAGGAGTGTACTCACTTTTTTGCTAATTAATGGCTGTGTGTTGAGTTATTTTGAGAGGACAGCAAACTTACACTGTTATACAAGCTGTACACTCACTACTTTACATTGTAGCAAAGTGTCATTTCTTCAGTGTTGTCGCATGAAAAGATAGAATAAAATATTTACAAAAATGTGAGGGGTGTACTCACTTTTGTGAGATACTGTATTTTACTTTTCATTTTTTTATTTTTACACTGTCGTTTTAATTTTTTTTTTATCACTTGTATTCCTAAGGAATTAAGGAATGTAAGCATCCCTTGTACTATAAATAAGCATGACAGATCCCCTTTATTGCGAGATCTGGGGTCAAAAAGACCTCAGATCTCACATTTACACTTAAAAGCAAAAAAAAAAAAAAAAAAGATGTAATTTTACATTAACTAAAAAAAATAATTGTCCCTTTAGGCAGAAGTGACATCAGACTTCGCCCCGGTCCTCCAAGGGCATAGAGTCGAGTGGAGATCTTCTTGCCCTCACTTGACATCCTGCCCATCGCTCCAGGGGATCGGATTGGGTAAGCGGGGAAACAACCAAGGAATTTTCAATCTTTTTTTTCATTTATATATTCAAAAAATTTTAAAAAGGGGGTGATCAAATACCATCAAAAGAAAGCTCTATTTGTGTGCAAAAAAGATATAAATTTCATGCAGGTACAAACGTTGCATGACCACGCAATTGCCAGTTAAAGTGGTTGTCAACTTGTGACCTGCACGGTTCAGGAGATATGCAGTGTTGAAGCTGTGCTGACATCATGTCGGCACATGCGCAGTGAAGGAATGGTCTGTGTGCCGTTCCTCCACTGCGACCGTGCCGTGACTGGCGGCTCCCGTGCGCATGCGCGGGAGTGACGTCACGCGATTCCAGCCATTCACAGCGCTGGAGTCGTGGCCCCGGAAGCAAGAGGAGCTGAAGATGGATGCGGTCAGGAGAGGGGACATCGCTGGATGCCACAGGCTTCGTTTGCAGGTAAGTGGCACATAATGGGGTACTATGCGATGCATAGTACCCCATTATGTTTCTGCTTTACAGGGGGACATAGCGGAAGTAAACCCAATCTGGGTTTACTTCCAACCACTTCAGATCCTTAGCACGTCCATGGACATCCTGGGATTTCAGTGGTGATATCTCAATGATGCCGGCACCTGCAAGCATCATTGAGGTATCATTTCTTTCCTCAGGTGATTGCCATCACCGTAAGAACGATCATAGCGGCAGGTCAGCCGATTGATCGTTCTTACAGGCGGCGGAAGCGGACGTTCCCCCCCCCCTCCCGCCGCCCTCCGGTGCTTCTCCCGGCTCACCTGAGCGATCGGTGACCGAGAGAAGGAATCGCCTGCCGCCGGATCTTGTCCCTCAGTCATCTCTATGGCTCTCGGAGGCCCGGGCGCACGTCGTGACGTCACTTCCGGGTCTCCGAAGTAAACAACAGCCGTTAAAGGGGAAGGAAAGGCTGAGATTGTCTGTATTTTTTCTGATCTCAGCCTTTCCAGCCTGTAGGAGAGATGTGAGGTCTTATAGACCCTGCATCTGTCCATAAAGAGGACCTGTCAAACACTTTTCCTATTACAAGGGATGTTTACATTCCTTGTAATAGGAATACAAGTGATCAAAAAAAAAAAAAAATTAAAGTGAAAGTGTAAAAATAAAAGAAATAAAAGTAAAATAAGAAATAAATAATAAAATTTTTTTTTTTAAGCGCCCCGTCCCTGCGAGCTCGCGCACAGAAGCGAACGCATACGTAAATCGTGCCCGCATATGTGAGAGCAACAATTCTAGCCCAAGACCTCCTCTGTAACTCAAAACACCTAACCTGTAAAAAATTTTAAAGCAGCGCCTATGGAGATTTTTAATAACCAAAGTTTGGCGCCATTCCACAAGTTTGCGCAATTTTAAAATGTGACATGTTGGGTATCTATTTACTCGGCGTAACATCATCTTTCACATTATGAAAAAAAAAATTGGGCTAACTTTACTGTTTTGGTTTTTTTTTAATTCATGAAACAGTTTTTTTTTTTTAAAAACGCGTTTGAAAAATCGCTGCGCAAATACCGCATGACATAAAAAGTTGCAACAACCGCCATTTTATTCCCTAGAATCTTTGCTAAAAAAACATATATAATGTTTGGGGGTTCTGAGTCATTTTCTAGCAAAAAAATGATGATTTTTTCATGTAGGAGAGGAGTGCCAGAAATGGCTTGGATCTGAAGTGGTTAAAGTAGCGCTGTGCCAAACAGCAGAAAATGCCCTGCTCATAAAGGGGGTAAAATATTTCAGAAATCAAATAAATACACAGCTGTGGAAATTAGCCCTGCTAGTTTTCTTGTATCATCAACGCAGTTTCCTGATCTAAAAAACACAGGAAATTATTGCTGTAAATGTTGAGAAGATAATTGCAAACCTACAGCCAACAAAAGCCAATAAAACGAATTTGCTTTGCCCACAAGAGGGAGCTTTAGTACTTCAGTTTTTTTGTTCTCAGAAACTTCTAGAACGGATGGGGAATTTCCAAACCCCTCATTTCCCGCCCACGCCCCTCACCATTTATAAAGCGGCTCCTTCCGGTTTCAGCCATTTTGCAGTTGCCATTCAGAACTATCAGGAGGAAAATCAACGTCGTTCTCGAAGCAAGCACTAAAGTAAATCTTATCATGCGTTTGATCGTTATATTTGTCGCACTGATGGTCTGGGTGGCGTCAGGTGAGAATTTAATTTTATTTTAAAAAAAAAATTTAATGTAAAAAAAAAAAAAATTACAAATTCTAAAATTCAAAAAACCTTTGGGCCCTCGGCTGCTGAGAATCACAATTTACCCACATCTTGCTAAACCTATTTCTTTTTCTTGTATGTCCTAACTAAATAAATGTCTGTCCCAGTAACTGTTCAACTAGACCAACAGGTTTCACGTAAGCAGCAGGCTGCGCCTTTTCAAAGAAAGGGAGTGTTTCTTCTCTACGGAGCAAGTTTTATTTTTCTCTACGGAGGAAGTTTTATTCTAACTGAGATAAAAGAAGGTGTCACCAGAAATAAACAGGACTTTGGCACGTTGGATCACATTTTTTTTTTGCTGTTTGCATGGGACTTAAACTGCTGGTATTTGAAGAGTTTTGTGGCCGATTCTTAGAAATCGAATCATCGGATTGGTAGAGATAAACTCCACCAAATGCTGCCAGTGATTCTTCACATCGGTGGTTCCAAGATAAGTTGTGGTCATGAGGTTGGGATCAGTGGAGCTCCATAGAATGGGCGGTGGAACACATGGGACGTTCAGAAGGCGAACCTCTAAATCTCTATCCCTGTAAGGAAAATAATCTTCTGATTCCAAAATGTGCCTTTTATATTGTTTTCTGGCTCCTTCCTCATACAGTACGTGCCATATATCTATATACTGAGTTTTTCAATGCTTCTAAGCTTATTACAATGAATTAACCCAATTTATAAATTTTATGTTGAATTGTTTTACTTTTTTATTATTATTATTATTATTTATGTGTAATCGAGTCCTTGTTTGTATATAAGCAGTAATTTATTTCTATATCTCTTTAACACACCTTCCTACTGACCTTCTGCATATATGTGGTAGCATGGTGGTGGGTCCTATTCTGGGCTGCCACGCATATGTGACCTATCCCTGATCATGTGATCACAAACCAGTCGCAGTGATGAGATGGTACAGTAAAATTCCTGAAAGCAGCTCAAGTTAGAACAATATGTTAATCTTCTGGCAAATAGCTAAGATCTACTCGCATTTAAGGGGCTGTAAAGTCAGAAGGTTTTTTACCTTAATGCATGCTATGTATTAAGATAAAAAGCCTTCTATGTGCAGCAGCCCCACTCAGCCCCCCCCCCCAATACTTACCTGAGGTCCCTTCTAGCTCCAGCGATGTTGTATGAATGTCTCGGCCTTCCGGTAATCCCCTCCTCATTGGCTGAGACAGCAGCGCAGCTCCATTGGCTCCCGCAGCTGTCAATCAAAGTCAGTCAGCCAATGAGAATAGAAAGGGAGTGTGGTCAGGTTGGGGCTCCTCTGAATGGACACAGGAAGCTGGGACTCGGCTCGGATGCCCCCACAGCAAGCGGCACCCAACAGGAGGGGGGCCAGGAGAGCCGAAGAGGGATCCGAGAAGCAAAGGATCAGGGCTGCTCTGTGCAAAAGCACTGCACAGAGGAGGTAAGTATAACATGTTTGTCATTTTTAATAAAAAGAAAGGAGACTTTACGATCACTTTAACCCCTAAGGGCCTTTGCCATACCTAACTCCAACATTCAATCAATGAGGAGAGAAGAGGGGTGTCAAACAAGCAGCATCTACAGTCATGGCCGAAAATATTGGCCCCTTCGCCCAGAAACGTGTTGCAATTACAAATGTTTAGGTATTCTCATGTTTATTTCCTTTGCTTGTATTGGTATGATAACAAAAAAGTGGAGAAACAAAAAGCCAAAACTGACGCATTCCACACTAAAAAAAAATAAAGGAATACAGTTCCTACAGTCAAACATGGTGGAGGTTCACTAATGTTTTGAGGTTGCTTTGCTGCTTGGGGCCCTGGGTGTCTTGACCGTGTGTATGGCATTATGAACAGGACTGGCCCAAGACATTGTGCTGCCTGGTCCAAGAATGAAATGCTGCCCCCCCCCCAAAAAAAAATCACGCCCACCAAAAGGCTCCCAAATCCATTATTTTATATCACAATAATTAAAACTAAAATTACATTTATCAGGAATTCAGATTTACATGCAACAGTACCTTGTCTAGATGCAAAATTATATGACATACCATTATGTTAAATTCCAAGGGGCGGGCTAGGGGAGTATATAGACAGGCTAAGGTGGTATATGGACAGGCTAGGGTAGTATAGGGGCAGGCTAGGGTAGTATATGGACAGGCTTAGGCAGTATAGGGGCAGGCTAAGGTAGTATATGGACAGGCTAGGGTAGTATATAGACAGGCTAGGGTAGTATAGGGGCAGGCAAGGGTAGTATATGGGCAGGCTAGGGTAGTATATGGATAGGCTAGGGTAGTAAAGGGGCAGGCCAGGGTAGTATATAGAAAGGCTAGGGTAGTATTGGGGCAGGCTAGTGTAGTACAGGGACAGGCGGAGCGGCCCAGGGGGCAGTTGTCATCATGACATACAAAACTGCTGGAAAAAAAAATCTTGGTCGTCAATTTTCTAGGTAAATAGAAGAGGAGAGGCGGCCGTGGTTCAATTTGCTGCCCCTCTCAAAGTGCTGCCTGGGTCCAATGGACCCACTGGGACCCATGGTAGGGCCGGCCCTGATTATGAAATCTGAAGAAAGAATTCTGGGGTGCAATATAGGGCCCAGTGTCAAAAAGTTGGGTCTTAGTTAGGTAAGAGGTCATGGGTCTTACACAGTGGCAGCCGGTGGTATATTTTTTAGGGGGGGGGCAAACAATGCACCCACCAGCCACACACTTACCCCATTTAGGTCACAGGCAGCCTCATTGGAATCCATGCGTCCCGCGCCCTGTATGTAGATTAGGGGTCAGGTGCATGCATTAGCGGGACGGTGCCCCATATGGATGGGCCGCCACTGGTCTTTCAGCAGAGCAATGCTCCAAAGCACAGGTCAAAAAGCACCCAGAAATGGTTTAAGATAAAGCTCTAGAGAGTATTGAACAGGACAGCAATGAGTCCAGACCCAAATCACTTAGAGCACCTGTGCAGAGATCTCAAAACAGCAGTTGGGAAAAAGAACCCTTCCAATATGAGTGACCGGGAGTGGTTGATAAAAGAAGAGAGGTCCAAAATTCCAGTAGAGAGGTGTAAGAAACTCATTGATGGTTACAGAAAATGATTCATTTAAGTTTTTGTTTTTTTTTCCAAGGGGTGTGTTACCAAATATTCAATTGAAGGTGCCAACAATTTTGTCCGGTCCATTTTTGGAGTTTTGCACGGAACATGTCAGATTTGGCTTTTTTTTCCCTCCACTTTTTTGTGTCGTACCCACACAAACAAAAGAAATAAACATGAGAACGCCTAAACATTTGTAATTGTAACAATTTTCTGGGTGAAGTGGTGCATTATCTGACAGAAATGCAGGGGTGCCAATATGTTTGGCCATGACTGTATGTGCATTATGGATAAGTTTGGGGTAGTTCGAAAAAGAAACATACATACTTAGCTTGATGCTGCAGCTCTAAGACTGAGAACCGAGCGATCACATGACCGCTGATCACTCAGTTCTTGGCCTTCTCGCAGCAGAAAGCAATGACTGTCAGTCACCACTTTCTGCTCTGCCCTTCCAATGCTCACTAGAGCCCTGGGCTGAAGAGGGGATGGGCACAGCAGGCTTTGGCTCTCAGCTGCTTGCTGAGAGGTGGAGAAAGCCATCAATCAGGCAACTGGGTGGATCCCAACAATATGATTCAAACTCTTCCAGAGTTTAGAACGGCTCTGTGAGGTCAAAGGACAGCGAGCTTTAGCCCACTTTCGATTAATTCTGGGTCACCAGAGTGCAAAAGTAAGTGCACTCCTGTGATCCAGAAAAGAAGCGTGGCCAGAAAAGCCTTGGCCATATTTCTCTTTTTAAAAAGTTAATTACAAATTCAATAATAGAAAGATACAAAAGTGCACTACAAAAATATATTGCTACAAAAGTCCTCAATGTCAAGAAACTAGAAGGAATACACCTAAAGGTAGACACAGGGGTAGATTTACTAAAAACAGTGCTCTCAGAATCTGATACAGCTGTGCATGGTAGTCAATCAGCTTCTAACTTCAGCTTATTCAATTAAGCTGTAACAATAAAACCTGGAAGATGATTGGTTTCTATGCAGAGTTGCACCAGATTTTGCACTCTCCAGGTTTTAGTGAATCCCCCCTATAGAATGCATGAAATAATACTGCTTGCTATAAACACATGCTTCAGTAATACATATCAATATAACTTAAAGGAGAAGTATAGCCAAAACTCGTTTGGCTGTACTTCTCCTGTGGATCACAGGAGTGCACTCCCTGACCCGTTTTCAGCTGACAGCGCACTGAAGCCCGCTGCTGGCTGATGTCACAGTGCCAGTCCAGGCTGGGGAAAGATCATGACCATATGGTCAGGATCCACCCAGGAGCTGCGACTGGCACCTGGCTCAGCCTCTCAGCAAGCCACTGGGAGGCTGGGCCAGCCATTCCCGCCCCCTCCACAGCCCAGCAATCCAGTAAATGGGGGGGGGGGGCAGAGCAGAAAGTGGTGACTAAAGCCCTGTACACACGGTGCGACGGTCGTACGACCGAACGGCCCAAATTTTATGTTGGCTGATGTATATCCCCTACTTACGTGCACTAAGCGATCGTACGACCAAGCCAAATGTAGTGACGTGTTACAAGCGTATAAAGAGGAAGTTCAGGTGAATTAGGAATGTAGGTTTACACGAACTGACACTTCTGGGCGTTCCTGACTCCTGAGCATGCGTGTTTTGCACGTACAACTTGTTGGACCAACTTCTCTGTACACACGATACAACGGTCGTACTGCTCGTCCAACCCCTGTTGTATGACCGTCGTACGCGCGTACTAACGGTCAGATGATCGTACAACAAGCAGTCGTACGACCGTTTGCATACGACCGTCGCACCGTGTGTACGAGGCTTAACAGTCACCAGCTCAGGGATCTCTGAGAACCGAGCGATCAGTGGTCTTTGATCGCTCAGGTCTCAGTCTTGGAGCTGGCAGAGGTCAGATGCAGCATTGGACCGCTGCTGCATCCACCTAGGTACGTATGATTTCTAAAAAAAAAAATAAAAACGTAAAACATACTTCTCTTTTAAATAGTAAATTCATTTAAGAGGTAAATTTAGATCCTGGTGGTGGTTAAGGGGTTTGTGTACCCAATCTGTGTACCCAAAAGAATTCCCTTTTAAGAAGTTTCCTGTCTAAATCACCACCTTTCTCAGGAAGAAGTTCCAGTGAAAAAATAAATGTTAATAAAATGTGATTGTATTTAACCCCTATTTACCTTTCATTCTCTCTTTTCAGCCCTAAATAACCTACTCTTCCTTTGCTCCCTTTAACTTTTATTTTCTTCTTTTTTTTCTAACTACTAATACCTTTTTTTTTTTTTTTTTTTTTTTTCATTATTTTATTTTACTGCTGCAATAAAAACACGTGCAAAATTAAAAAAAAAACAAAAAAAAAAACAAAAATACTTGTAAATATTTTTGCAATGCTTTGTACTGGAGTCATCATTTTAGTGTCGTTTTAAACAGGACATCATCAAAATAAAAAGTATTGTTTTCACGCACAGTAACAATATTTTTTTTAAAAAAACTCAAAGTAGAAAAAGCACATTTTATTTTGTTATGTTGTTTGTCTTTGTGTTGCAGAACATAAAATAAATGTAAAAAAAATGAAGTCATTAAAATGTATACACAGGGTCTGTAGATGTAGCCAGAGCGTTTCAGGGTTCCAAAATGACCCCCTTTATCAGGGCTTGTATTGTGTGTAGGGGGGGCACAAATGTAGAGTGAAGAGAAGTAATAAAATGTGTGGTGGAGGAGATTCAATGGCGCGCTCATCAGCGGGTGTAAAAATGAGTGCGCTGTAACATTTCCTGCACGAGTCCCTCTGTAACCGATCAGCAAGAGCAAAGGTTTGTGCTGATTATTTGCTTGCTAAAATTTATCCACCGTGAAGTCTCCATTGAAAGACAAAAAAGAAGTCCTATAACAGTGGTTCTCAACTCCGGTCCTCGGGACCCACTAACAGGCCAGGTTTGCAGGATAACTTATATACATCACAGGTGATATAATTTGCTGCTCAGTGATTGCAGTATTCTAGTCTGCATCTCCCCAAGGTAATACTTAAAATCTGGCCTGTTGGTGGGTCCCGAGGACCGGAGTGGAGAACCACTGGCATACTCCATGGAGAGCCATTTGTATCATCTGTTTTTTGATCACTTGCTACTCCTAGTGCAGTGGTTCTCAACTCCGGTCCTCAGGACCCACTAACAGGCCAGATTTTAAGTATTACCTTGGGGAGATGCAGACTAGAATACTGCAATCACTGAGCAGCAAATGATATCACCTGTGATGGATTTCAGTTATCCTGCAAACCTGGCCTGTTAGTGGGTCCCGAGGACAGGAGTTGAGAACCACTGTAGTGATTAATCCATAACAAATATAATAGCAGGGCTAATTTACTGAAATTCCTGTGTAGCTCCACTCAAATAAGGTGGCTGCCAGCAAGTAGTTAACTGTCTCAGCATAAAGAGACCAATCATGTAGTTTAGCCAAATGCTGTATGAGGCAGCCATTTGGGTGGGGTGATGATTTGCCCCAGCTGGGTGTATTAGTGACTATTGGGAGGGGTATAAAGGGCAGCTCTCTCTTCTTGCCTCATTGTGCTGTTGTTCTTGCAGGCAGGATGGGTTTGGGAGTGAGGACCTGCTGTAGGTGGATGTTGCTTTTATTTTCGTTGTAGGTGGATGTCGTCCAGGAGTGAGGGTTTGGGTAGGACGGACGTTCTTGTTGTCGTGTTAC
>BLSH010207573.1:425738-438830 GCA_018402905.1 Glandirana rugosa | reverse complement strand
TTCCTGGGCTGACCAACGACCCTGAGCTGATAGCTGCTCCAGAACTCCACCCCAACCCGTCAGGCTGGCGTCCGTGGTGATTACCGTCCACTGAAGGGGCAGGAACGACTTCCCCCGAGAGAGGGCCGAGTCCCGCAACCACCAGGTGAGGGACGCCCTGGTCTGAGGGCCCAGCCGGATCAGAAGATCCAACGACCGATGGGACTTGTCCCATTGAACCAGAATTGCTCGCTGGAGCAAACGAGTGTGACTCTGGGCAAAAGGTATCGCCTCGAACGACGAGACCATGAGCCCCAGCACCCTCATACAGAACTGCAAGGAAGACCGGCGGCGTGATAGGAGGGTGCGCACAGCCGACTGTAAGCTCTGTAGCTTTGTCGGAGGGAGAAACACCTTCGCTTGTTCCGTGTCCAGAATGTTACCCAGGTACTCCAGACGGCAGGAAGGAGACACCGACGACTTCTGCAGGTTGAGTAACCAGCCGAAGTCCCGCAATGAGACCATTGCGATATGCACATTCTCCTCCAGGGCAGAGACAGAGTCCGCTCGCAAGAGCAGATCGTCCAGGTACGCCACTATGGCAATGCTCCTCTGATGCAGCAACGCCAACACCGGGGCCAGTATCTTCGTGAACACCCGGGGCGCGGAGGTCAGGCCGAAAGGGAGAGCTACAAATTGAAAATGGCGATCCCCAACAGCGAACCGCAGGAATCGCTGATGTCGCGGATGGATGGGTACATGGAGGTACGCATCCTTTATGTCCAATGATGCCAGGAATTCCCCCTGGTGCAGGGCGGCCACGACCGACCGAACAGACTCCATCTGGAACTTTCGCGCCCTGACAAACTTGTTTAGGGCCTTCAGGTCCAGGATGGGCCGAAATCCGTCCCCTTTTTTGGGTACCACAAAAAGATTTGAGTAAAAGCCTCGAAACCTCTCTCCTGGGGGAACCGGTACGATCACTCCCTGATCTGAGAGAGCCTGCAACGCCCTGGAAAGGGCCAGCCTGCGCTCCAGCGGGAGGTTTAAATTTGATGGGAAGAACCTGTCTGGGGGTAGAGTGATGAACTCTATCCTGTACCCGGTGGACACCACCTCGCAGACCTAGCGGTCGGAAATGCGAGCCAGCCACCGGTCTGCGAACCCCCGAAGACGTCCCCTTTTTTGGGTACCACAAAAAGATTCGAGTAAAAGCCTTGAAAACTCTCTCCTGGGGGAACCGGTACGATCACTCCCTGATCTGAGAAAGCCTGCACCGACCTGGAAAGGGCCAGCCTGCGCTCCAGCGGGAGGTTTAAATTTGATGGGAAGAATCTGTCTGGGGGTAGAGTGATGAACTCTATCCTGTACCCGGTGGACACCACCTCGCAGACCCAGCGGTCGGAAATGCAAGCCAGCCACCGGTCTGCGAACCCCCGAAGACGTCCCCCCACCCGACAATCGGGTGGGATCGACCCATCAGGCTGAGAAAGACTTGTCTTCCGTCTTTCCTGGTTTGCGCTGCCGGCGTCCGGCCCCTGCAGCAACCTTACTGGAACGGGTTCCCTTGCTTGCCGCGCCTGATGCACGAAAAAGCTTCTTCTGACCAGACGTAGAAGGCTCCTGTCTACGGCGAAAATCACGCCTGCGGGGCTCCGGGAGGAAACTACTTTTGCCTCCCATGAAATCCTTAATGATTTCATCAAGACGTGAGCCAAATAGACGCCCACCCTGAGAAGGAAGATCAGCCAAACCTAGTTTGGAAGCGTGGTCACCCGACCAGGATCGCAGCCAAAGAGTTCTGCGAAGCCTAATGGCCGATATCGATATTCTAGACAGCAAAGGCAGAACATCCACCGCCGCATCACAGAGGTATTTAAACCCCTGGAGTAAAAACTCAGCCTTCTGCGGTGCCTCCATAAGGCGACCGTCTGTCAGGTCCGACTTAAGTTCCTCCATGCACTCCGAGAGGTACTGCGCTGCCATGGCCGCAGCCAAAGCAGGTCGCACCGCGGAGCCCGCGTTCAAGAACAAGGACTTCAGAAGTGCCTCTGTCCTTCTATTGGCAGGATCCTTGAAGGAAGGAGTCCCCTCCATAGGAATGGTAGTCGCCTTAGTAAGGCGTGCAATAGGCGGATCCACCGCAGGAGATTCCCATTTCTTTAGGAAATTCTCCTCAAAGGGATAGCGTTCAGAAAAACGGCCAGTCAGTGAGGGGGAACGCCGTGGTTGTTGCCATTCACGATATAGTCAAAAAATTCATTGTAAGGATAGGACTTGGGGGCCTTGGGGGGGCCTAGAAGACCCGCACACATAGGCAGACCGCGATTCGCCCGCTTGATCCAACTGCAACTTAGTGTGAATGCCAGCGATAATGGTGGCTACCAGCACATTGTCCTGGTCAGCCACTGGCTCTTGGTCCTCAGTCCCCATGTCACCACCCGTTTTCTCATCAGACAAGTCCCCCGGGGTCCCTGAGACCCTTGAAGCCACCTCCGGCTCAGAATCTTCCCCCGAGGATAAAGGGGGGGGAGGAGGCCGCTTCCTGGGGGCCCGCGGAGCGGCGTCCCCATGTGGAAGAAATTCAGCGAGGACATCCCGCAGCTGGGTGAGAAAAGCCCTTTGGTCAGACTGCGTGGCTGCTGGAGCCACCTCAGTAGGTTCAGCAGGGAGATCAGCCATTATCAGAAACAATAGAGGGATGGATGGATGGATGGAAGGAAGGGACGCCCCGCACACAGCCACACACCCACAGGAGCCAGAGGACAGCACCCCACCGCCACCAGTACCCAGAGGGAGCCCAGCTATACTTGCTGTTTCCGCTGCCTGTTAGCGCCGATCGTTCAGGAAAAGTGCCTCTGTCAGCCGCCGTTTTCTGAGAGGACAAGCTGCAGCCACGTGTAGAATGCAGAGCATGCAGTGAAGATGGCCGCCAGGAAGCACTAGAGGGTGAAACACACCTCTCAGTCAACTTGCAGTACCGAATATGGCCGCTCCGAGCGCTAGAGGGAAAGCCCCATAGACTGGATATGTCCGCGGCTACGGCAAAATGGTGGCGGCCCGCCGCAAAATGGCGGCCGAAGGACCGCATTGTGATGCTGGACGAGAAGGCTGAACGAAGGTACAGCGCTGGGGAGGGGGGTGGGGGCGAGGGGTGGCAGGGGGCAAGATGAGAGGCTGATCCCCACTGGTGACTACCCCGGACAAGCTACTGGAGCAGTGGAAAAATCGCATTTGCGGACGTCGGGCCCTCTTCACTCCCCGTGCGGGGAGGAAGGCAGGGCGCTCACTTACCTGTCCGACGCCACGGTAGCCACCCAAATGCAGACTTTCCGCCCTCGGCGGGGGGTACGCTGCAGGCCCAGAGTCACCCTGCCGAACAAATCGGGAAGGGGACCAAAGTGGGGGATCTCGCCCCGGGCCACCCGCACGGAACGGGTAAGATGCGGCGGGTCCCTGCGTTGGGGCCGGCTTCGCATCATGTTGGCCAGGTCGGGGAAAGTACAGAGCACCAGGACTCTCGATGCCCCGACCGGCTTCTTGATAGCAGATCATCTTGATTGCAGCAAAAAAGAAAAGAAAAGAAAAAAGAAAATGGTCACAATAGGACCGCAGTTCCCTATAGGGAAGCCAGGTCAACTCCTTGTGAACTAGGCATTGAAACTGAAGAGCTATTCTGTGAGGGGGTTTGATGTAGGAAGAGAGGACGGCCCCCAGGGGAGGGGCCAGCTGATTCTTTTCCCTGTCTAGTTAACTCCTGGTAGGACGAACATAAAACCCCACAAAGTCATGAAGAGCTGCGTCTGTCAGTGAACGTAAGGAGAAAAATAACTTTAGTTATACCCTGAAGCCAAAGCTTAGTGCAAAAAAAAAAAAAAATCAGCACTAAGATATTACTTACTATCAATGTGTTGTGTCCCTTGTGCTTATGGGTCTTGCTTTTGTTGAAATCTTCCTTCTCCAATCCTCCTTTATCCCTATCGCTGTAATCTTCTGGCGAGGCAGGGGGTGAAAAGAGCCGAGGGATCTGTCATACGCACTCGCCAGGCCCACCATTTCCACCCCCTCTTCCACTCATACAAACCACACTATAGCTTCTATGAATGAAAAACAATCTATGGACGGAGGAGGTGGACCTTTCGTCCATATGTGTCTATCCTTCATTCAGAGATCATTTTTCATTCATAGAAACTAAAGGAGGGAGGTGAAAAGGGTGGGCATAGTTGGCACTCCTGACAAGTGCCCGTCACAGCTCCCTATTAACCCCAAGCTGCACCAGAAGCAGGGGTGGGGGGCATCATAGGAGGAAGATTTTACCTAAAGCAGGAGCCAGCAACACAAGGGACACATCACACTGATAATAAGTAATGTCCCTTGTGCTGATTTTTTGGCTTTAAGAAGGGAAAAAAAAAACTTTAATTTGGAGAACTGTAATATTGACTGGCAAAGCTGTAATATTGAATTACTAGACATGTGTAAATTTGTTTCGTTCCGAATTAGTTTTTTAATGAATTTTCATAATTTCGAATTTGAAAATTCTAAAAATCCGAAATTCGAAAATCCGAAATTCGAAAACCCAATAATTCGGAAATCTGAAATAATAACTAAACTATCGCTAACTATTAACCACTTCAGCCCCGGAAGGATTTCCCCCTTTAGGACCAGAGCACTTTTTGCGATTCGGCGCTGCGCCGCTTTAACTGACAATTGCACGGTCGTGCGACGTTGTACCCAAACTAAATTGGCACCCTTTTTTTCCCACAAATAGAGCTATCTTTTGGTGGTATTTGATCACCGCTGCATCATTTCTGATCGCCGCTGCAAACAAAAAAAGCGTGACAATTTTGAGAAAAAAAACAATATTTCTTGCTTTTTGCGAAAAAAAAAAAACAAATCCAAAAAAAAAATATTTAAAAAAACAAATTTATTCATCGGTTTTGGCCGATTTATATTCCTCCTCATATTTTTGGTTAAAAAAAATCCATCATTGATGGGTTTTTATTTTTTTAAATTTTTTACTAGTAATGGCGGCAATCTGTGATTTTTAGCAGTACTGTGATATTGCGGCGGACATGTCGGACCATTTTGACACTTTTTAGGGACCACTGGCATTTATACAGCGATCAGTGCCATGAAAATGCACCAATTACTGTATAAATGTCTTTGGCAGGGAAGGAGTTAACACTAGGGGGGCGATCAAAGGGTTAACTGTGTTTCCTGCTAGGTCTTTCTAACTGTGTGGGGGTTGGGCTGAGTGGGGGGAGGAGAGTGATCACTGCTCCCATATACAGGGAATATACGATCACATTCCTTCTCCCCTGTCAGAACGGAGATCTGTGTGATTACATACACCCCCGTTCTGTCACTGTGGGGGGGGGGGCATCGCGGGTAGCCGGCGGGCATCGCGTCTGCCCTACCCGCTCCCTGGCTCCCCTTCTACACAGTGAGCGTGCGAGCGCACCTCTGGCGGTGCCCGCTCACATTCTGCAATCTCGCAGCCGCCGTCAGGTGATGCCGATATGCGATATCGAGCCAAGTTGCTGCCGTCAATCCATGGCGGGGGGTCGGTAACTGGTAAACATTTGGCTGTTAATTTGTATTTAAGTTCACTAACAGCCAAATATTAAAGGAAATTCCAATACCTCTAATTTAATAGTTATTTATTAATTAGTTATTATTTTGAATTTTCAGATTTTCTTTCCTATTTTCAAATTGTCGGATTTTCGAATTTTCGGGTTTTCGAATTTCGGCATTTTTTAATTTTGAATTACCGGATTCGAAAATTTTCAAATTCCAAAATTTCTAAATTTTGAATTGCGAATTCAAAAATTTCAGAATTTCCCGAAAAATTTTGAATTCCCAAATTGCTGAAATCTGAATTTCCGAAAAAAAAAAATGAATGAAATAAAATCGAACGAAATTTTCGACAGTGCACATGGCTATGAATTACTATCATTGGAGGTGGACCATAAGCTGAGTTTCCTTGATGCTTGCCCAGCTTTTCCCTCAAACTCCACCCCTGCGGGTAACTTTGGAGGAGTGGCATCGTTGTAGCAGTGTGATAATAATCAATGATGAGAACAATAAACTTTTCCAAGGAGTAACAAGGAGTAGATCATCATATCGATGGCCAGGGCTTTTTCTCCTTAGAGAATAAGTGCTGGAACTCCTCCCTTCTGAGTCCCACCTTGACTCCACCCCCTACCCACCTCCAAGCACCATCCCTTGGTTCCACCCACTTACCCACCTCCCAGTTTTACCCTACAGAACCAAATATCATTTTGTGGTGCTAAGCATTTTGCACAGAATTTGTTAATGATAACAAGAAAGGCAGTAAAACAGATCTAGTAGCAATGGACACCCCAGTGACAATAGATCCACCCCAGCAACAATAGACTCTCAACAGCCAGCATCAATAGACCCTCCTGCACACCCCAGTACCCCTTGCCATTATGTACATTCAGTTCTGGAGGTGCTGGAACCGCATTCTTCTGCGTCCCCACTGAAAAAAAAAGCCCTGTTGATGGCAGAACATCTGAAAGGGGTGGCAGGAGGGGAGATCTGATGCTCATATAAAACAAAAATATTGAAGTCCCTGGTCAACTTCCTGTGCCATAGCCAAAACAGGAAGTGAGATGAAATCCCAAACTGGGGGAATCCCTTGTTGTCACCAGAACCAGTGTCCCCATTGGAAGATATTCCCTCTATTCCTGTTCTAGTGACAACCCAAAGTTTGGGATTCTCTTTCTCTCTTGGTGATGATGGTAAAGAGGGCAAATGGAAAGGGTGAGACTCCATAATGGGGGCACAGAAAGAAATAAAAGGCCAACAAGTATTCTTATCCCTCTCCCATCCAAAACCTAAACAAAAGTTTTTATCTATTTATATTCCTTAACCACTTCAATACCAAGGACGCCATATGATGTCCTTGACTTTGAGCAGCGATATCTGAATGGTGCCTTCAGCTACAAGCATCGTTCAGATATCGCTTTTTAGAGATAATAGTGATCTTAGCGGCGGATTCACTGCGAGATCACTTTTATCGGTGGCGTGAGAATTGCCCCTCCCGCCACTTTCCCGTCATCTCTGCCGCTTACCGGACCATCGGCAGCGGGGGAGATGATCGCTCCGTCCCCCCCTGCACAAGAAGCCGAGTGAGGGGAAGATGCCGCCCACTCGGCTCCATAACATTGCAGGGCGGAAGCGACGTCACAAGTCACTTCCGCCCATAGCTCTTAAAGGGGACATTTTTTTTTTGAACTGTCATTTTTATTTTTTTAGGTTTTTTTTTTTTTTACATTTAACTGTAAATATGACATCCGACGTCTTTTTGACCCCCAGATCTCATATTTAAGTGTTCCTGGCATATTTTTTTCTATTACAAGGAATGTTTACATTTCTTGTAATAGGAATAAAAGTGATCAGAAATATATATTTTTTAAAGAGCGGTGTAAATTTAAAAAATAAAAAGTAAAATAAATAATAAAAAAAATGTAAGTGCCCGTCCCCGCGAGCTCGCGCGCAGAAGCGAACGCATACGTAAGTCCCACCCACATATGAAAACGGTGTTCAAACCACACATGTGAGGTATCGCCGCAATCGTTAGAGTGAGAGCAATAATTCTAGCGCTAGACCTCCTCTGTAACTCAAACCTGCTAACCTGTAGAATTTTTTAAACGTCGCCAATGGAGATTTTTAGGTTGCAAAGTTTGTCGCCATTCTGCGAGTGGGTGCAATTTTAAAGCATGACATGTTGGGTATCAATTTACTCGGCGTGACATTATCTTTCACAATATGGACAAAAATTGGGCTAAATTTACTGCTGTCTTATTTTTTCACTCAAAAAAGTGAATTTTTTCAAAAACAATCGCGCTTGTAAGACCGCTGCGCAAATACCGTGCGACATAAATTTTTGCAATGACCGCCATTTTATTCTCTAGGGTCTTAGAAAAAAATATATATAATGTTTGGGGGTTCTAAGTAATTTTATAGCAAAAAAACCTGGTTTTAACTGGTAAACACCGAACTCCAAAAAATAGGCCCGTTACTGAAGTGGTTAAATCACTGATGATCTATGTCAGGGATATGCAATTAGCAGACCTCCAGCTGTTGCAGAACTACAAGTCCCATGATGCATAGCAAGACTCTGACAGCCACAAGTATGACACCCAGAGGCAGAGGCATGATGGGACTTGTAGTTTTGCAACAGCTGGAGGTCCGCTAATTGCATATCCCTGATCTATGTGCTAAAGGCCATCGTATTAGTGGAGCCCATAGGGTTAATTTACTAAAGGCAGATAGACTATTCACTTTGCAAAGGGAACTTCCGTGGAAAAATTCCCCAGAGCTTAGTGAATGAGGTGACTTCCGTCATCCAATCACGTGCAAGCAAAAATGACGTCTTTCATCATTTTCCTTGCTTGTGATTGGGTATTCTTTGCAAAGTAAAACTTCAGCACAATTGCTAAGCTCGGTGGAAAGATTCCCTTGCAAGGTAAACAGCCTGATTGCCAATTTTAAATCAACCCCTCTATGGCGCTGGTTAGGTTACATATGGTAATTATTTGGACTTGCACATACGACCCCCATATTAAATTCTAATTCAGAACCATGGCACGCGCCTCATCAAAGAATTGTTCATGCTTGAATATTATTGTCTCTGTGTGATTATTTCTTGTAAAGTCACATCCAAAATCCATGCTGTACTTGTGTACAATAATATAATATTCAAATAGAAAATAACACAAAAAATATAAATTGCATAAAAATATTTTAATTTATGTGCATTAAATCAATTCAATGTCCATAGCTTATTTTTTCATTTATATTTTAATTATTTATTAGCACTTTATGTGTATATTTATTTTGCTTTTTCTTCCAAATCGTCCACCTGGATATGAATAGGCTTATCTTCATATTGTCCCCTCCTGGGGTTATATAGACTCAGCGCTATGCTCTTCCAGCTATCATATAGGATCATCTCCATTCTGTCCAGTCCTGGGATCATGTACGATGAACTTCATTCTGAATTGTACCTGGAATTAGAGAAAATTACCTTCATACTACCTGTATGCTCCTCCTAGGGTCATGTAGGCTCATCTGCATACTGTGCAGCTTCTGGCGTCCCAAAGCTTAAAGGACAACTCTGTTCTCGTGGGAAAAATAAAGCAAATACAAAATAGCATAAAATAAAGCAAATATAAAATAGCCTAAAATAAAGCAAATACAAAATAGCATAAAATAAAGCAAATATAAAATAGCATAAAATATAGCAAATATAAAATAGCATATATAATTGTTACACAATACATTTTGTAATTCAGTTAATTAAAAATGATTTCCCTTTTCAATATGGAGCTGCTGTGTAAACTTCAATACCACATATAGTTACATAGTTACATAGTTAGTGAGGTTGAAAAAAGACTCGAGTCCATCAAGTCCAACCTATGTGTGTGCTTTCATGTCAGTATTACATTGAATATCCCCCAATGCTTTGGTCCCTTAGGTGTGCATCTAGTAGTTTTATGAATGTATCTACACTCCCGGCAGAGACCACTGCTTGTGGAAGAGAATTCCACATTCTCACTGCTCTTACTGTAAAGAAACCTCTACACATTTTAAGGTTAAACCGCCTTTCCTCTATTCTTAGTGAATGGCCGCGTGTCTTTGTGAACTCCCTTGCACTGAATAGTTTTGTCCCTATAGTGGGGTCACCAGTACTGTATTTGTACATTAAAATCGTATCCCCTCTCAAGCGTCTTTTCTCCAGAGAGAACAAGTTCAGTGCTTGTAATCTTTCCTCATAACTTAGGTCCTCCAATCCCTTAATTAGCTTTGCTGCCCTTCTCTGAACCCTTTCCAATACCTGGACATCCTTCCTGAGGACCGGCGCCCAGAACTGGACGGCATACTCCAGGTGCGGCCTCACCAGAGACTTGTATAATGGGAGAATTATTGATTTATCCCTGAAGTTAATCCCTTTCTTTATGCATGCCAACACTTTGTTAGCTTTGCTTGCAGCAGCTTGGCATTGCATGCCACTGCTGAGCCTGTTCTCCACTAGGACCCCTAGGTCTTTTTCATATGGTAAACTGAAGGCGTTCTGTACACAGTTGATGCGTAGAACGCTCTCAGGAATATCCTGCTTGTGTGATTGGCTCACTGATATTCCCAGAAGTCTGCAGGAGGATACAAATCACAATTTAGGTATCCCATTTAATAGGACTTTCCGTTTTGGTTAGACGCACTCCAAAGAGTTAATTTCAGGAGTCTTAAACCCCGTACACACGGTTCAACGGTCGTACGTATGATCGTCGCAAATCCTATGTTGTCTGTTGTATCTAGCATACTGACTGCACTACACGATTGTACGACCGCAGAAAGAACGTTCAGGTGCATGTAATTAGCATCCGGCCATTCCTGACTTCTGAGCATGCGTGTTTTGCACAATACAACTTTGTTGTACCAACCGCTCTGTACACACGATACAACGGTCGTATGAGAGCTTGTTGGTACGACCAAGTTTTCTAGTCTGCTCATACAACTCCCCTTGTACGACCGTCGTATGTTCGACTGCTCAAATCGCGCATACGAATGATCGATATCGCATACAACGGTCGTTTGTATGACCTGTTGTATGCGATCGTCGTCCCGTGTGTACGGGGCTTAAAGGCAGTGGCGGAACTATCAGGGTCACAAAGGCCCTGGTGTTCCGCCACTGTGAAGGGGGCCCCGATCGGTGTTACAGCAGAAAAGTCCCAGTTAAAACTACCTTTGTCTCCCCGAGCTTCTTCTCCCCCCACACCCCCTCCCCCACACTTGCGCATCCCCCAAACATGTTGAGTATTAATTTACTTGGGGTGACATTATCTTTCACAATATGAAAAAAAAATGGGCTAACTTTACTGTTGTCTTATTTTTTCACTCAAAAAAGTGATTTTCTTCAAAAACAATCTCGCTTGTAAGACCGCTGCGCAAATACGGTGCAACATAAATGTTTGCAAACCAGACCCTTTGAGTCCGATATGGATTTTGGATTTTAAAGGGGTATCACACGCAAAAGGATGAAAAAATGCATTAATTCCCCCTGAAAAAAACTATACCAGACCCTTAAGCATGCAGCCTGGATGGCCAGGAAGGGGAGGGGAATGATTATGTGCCCCCCCCCCCAAACCATACCAGGCCATGAGGACAAGGGCCTTATTCCTACAATCCCTAGATTGGCGGATGTGGGGGTAGGGGCTTATCAGAATCTAGAAGCCCCCTTTAATAATAAGAAGGGTACATGATCCTCTCACTCATTCACAAAAAAAAAAAAAAGTAACGTAGAAATGATGACACCCAAACACTAAGTACTTTGTTAACCGCTTCCCACCCAGGTGCTAGCAAACTGACAGCTGGGCGGTGGTTAAGTTATCCTGACTGGGCGTCATGACATCCAGCAGGATAAGCCGCGACCATGCGCCCACACGGGGGCACGCAGACAGCAATCGGTAGTGTGGTGTCACTCTGACGCACCGCAACTCTGACCGTGGTAAAGAGCCTCTGATGGAGGCTGTTTACCACGTGATAAGCTGTGACCAATCACAGCGTGTAACCAGGAAGTACCGGTAAATGGCTTTTCTTGGTTTGCGCTGACAGGGAGAGCTGATCGGTGGTTCTCCTGTCAGAGAGGGGGTCAGCGCATTGATTATCAGTGCAGCCCCCATCAGAGTTGCCCACCACATCTGCCAATCAGTGCACATCAGCTGCCAGTCAGTGCTCACTAAAGTGCCAGTAAATGCCCACAAAAGTGCCAATCAGTGCCCATCAAAGTGCCAATCAGTGCCCATCAGTAACGCCTGTCAGTGCCCTTCACAGATGCCAATCAGTGCCCATCCGTAATGACTGTCAGTACCTCATCATCAGTGCTGCCTATCAGTGCCATCTATTTGTACCATCTATTAGTGCCCATCAGTGCCACCTGTCAGTGCCAATCAGTGCAGCCCGTCAGTGTACATCAGTGCTGCCTGTCAGTGCCACCTATTAGTGCCCATCAGTGCTGCCTATTAGTGCCCATTATTGCTTCATATCAGTGCCGCCTATCTGTGCCCATCAGTGCTGCATATCAGTGCCTCCTCATCAGTACCCATCAGTGCAGCCTCATCAGTGCAAGTCAGTGAAGATGAAAACAAAATTTTATATCAGAAACTAAAAAAAAACTTTTTTTATCATAAAAATTGCGGTCTTTTTTAGTTTGTTTAGCAAAATATAAAATCCCCAGAGGTGATCAAATACCACAAAAAGAAAGCTCTATTTGTGGGAAGAAAATGATAACATTTAGTTTAGGTACAACGTCGCACGACTGCGCAATTGTCATTCAAAGTGTGACAGCGCTGAGAGATGAACATTGTCTTGGGCAGGAAGGAGGTGAAAGTGCCCAGTATTGAAGTGGTTAAAAATAAAAAAATCCCCCAAAAATGTCCCTCATTGTAAATTCATCGTCCATCACAATGCCTTCCACCATTCCACTTGCAAATAAAAGTAAAAAACCCCAAAGACGGTCAATCCCAATGGTACCAGTGTTGCCAACCGCCAATAAATTTACTGACAGTTTGTAAAAATCAGTGATTTTTACAACTGTCTATGAATATCAGGGTCTGATAATTTGTCATGCTGTGCTGACTTTTTAAGTGTAAACACTAAAAATGTTTGACAGTCATTTAAATAACCGCCAACCGTTGTGACCATGGTAACCCTAACTGGCAGAAACCCCAAAAAATGAAAATAAACGTTCACCTTACCACCTTCCGTAACACTACCTGCTACTTAAATGTTACTCCCTGTAAAAACCCCCTAAAAAAATAAAAATTGGTGAAGTTATGACCCGTGAAAGTGGAGGAAGGACGGGTTCTGTTACAAGTAGAGAGTCGCGACAGTGTGAAACTTACTGTTAACGCGTCAGCACGCTGCAACATGGATTTGATTTACAATAGTAAAAGAAGGGTGTTTATCTCGAAAGAAAAACACCATAAACTAGTGGAGACCCCTAAAATATAAAACGATTTGTTTGATTTTTTCTGGCGTTAAAAATACTATTTTTTTCAAAAAAAAATCAAAGACTATATTTTAAAA
>BLSH010207573.1:401855-414745 GCA_018402905.1 Glandirana rugosa | reverse complement strand
CAGCTCTCTGCCACCCACCGAAAGGTGGTGCCAACTGTCAATCAGGAATCTAAGTGGATCCTAACAATATTGTTGGGAATTTTCCCAAGCTTGGCCCCATCAGCTGATAGCAGGCAATAGCCTATTAAAAGTTGACTGGGTAGCAGGAGAAGAAAAGTAAGTGTACCCCTGTGACCCTAAAGAGAAGAATGACCAAAAACCTTCTACCATACTTGGTAGAAGGACAAAAGCTTTGCAAATCTACAAATCCAACTCACTGGCTACTCAACATCTGGAAAGACAGGTCTATGGCCTGGGTCAACAGATTTTGGGTATGTTACATGGGCTTTGTGTTCCCATATAAGTCTATACTCACCTTTTCAGTGGACAGTGAATCTTTCCTATCTCTTCCCCGTCAAGGACTCTAGTGGCTAAGAGCACCTCCAGGGATGTTGTATGCCTGCAGCCCCCCCCCCCCCATTGCATACTAGCTCATTATGAAATACTCACCTTAGAACAATGTCCTGGATCAGCGCCGGCACACCGCTGATAGGACCTACATCTTTCCCGGAGTTACTTCCGGGTTCCCTGTGATTGACCAGAGCCGCATGCGCGCGGGAGCAACTGGCCACAGCAAGGGCCCAAAAGAAATGGCACCAGTGGGCTGTTCCTTCAGTGCACATACGCCAATGATGTCGGTGGCAGTGTATATAGTGAATATCTCCTAAACGTTGCAAGTTTAGGAGATATTTACAGTACCTACAGGTAAGCCTTACTATAGGAAGACTTTACTTCCTCTTTAACCACTTCAGCCCCAGAAGGATTTCACACTTTAGGACCAGAGCACTTTTTGCGATTCGGCGCTGCGTCGCTTTAACTGACAACTGCGCGGTCGTGCGACGTTGTACCCAAACGGAATTTGCTTCCTTTTTTTCCCACAAATAGAGCTTTCTTTTGGTGGTATTTGATCATCGCTGCGTCATTTCTGATTTTGCAAAAAAACCCACATTTCTTACTTTTTGCTAAAATACAAATCCAAAATAAAATACAAAAAAACATTTTTTTTCATCAGTTTTGGCCGATTTATATTCTTCCTCATATTTGTGATAAAAAAAAATCGCAATCGACGTTTATTGATTGGTTTGCGCAAAAGTGGCCGTGTTTACGGATGATGAGAATTCATTTTTGGGGTTTTTAAAAATTTTTTTATTTTTTACTAGTAATGGCGGCGATCTGCGATTTTTAGCGGTACTGCGATATTTCAGCGGACATGTCGGACCATTTTGACACTTTTTTGGGACCATTGGCATTTATACAGCGATCAGTGCTATAAAAATGCGCTGATTACTGTGTAAATGCCATTGGCAGTGAAGGGGTTAACCTGCAGGGGGCGCTCTAAGGGTTAACTGTGTTCCCTGGGCGTGTTCTTACTGTATGGGGGCTGCCCTAGCAGGGGAAGGGAAGTGATCGCAGATTCCATATAGAGGAAGGCTGTGATCACCGCCCTTCCCCATCTCACAGAACGGAAGTCCGTGTTTACTTACAACCTGCGGTTGACGGTCGGCAAGTGGTTAAAGTGGAGTTCCACCCACATTTGGAACTTCCACTCATCAGATTCCTCTCACCCTCAGGTGTCACATTTGGCACCTTTCGGGGGGAGGGGATACCTGTCTTTGACAGGTATCCTGTCCACACTTTCGGGAGCTCAGGCCGCGGCGAATTACGCCAGCAGTCCGGCTCCCTCTTCCTCCCTCCTCTGCTGCCGGGCCAATGACTGAGCTCAGCGCGCTTCTCGTATGCGCAGTAGGGGTCTGGCCGTGAAGCCAAAAGGCTCCACTGCCAGGTTCCCTTACCCACAATGGCCGTGGCTGCACCCGACCAGCCAATCCGAAGAGTGGTGCTGACATCGCTGAACTCCAGGACAGGTAAGTGTCCTAAAGTTAAAAGTCAGCAGCTACTGTATGTGTAGCTGCTAACTTTTAATTATCAAAGGGGCGGCGGACCTCCACTTTGAAGGTTACATGAGGGGCTATTGTAAAGATTAAATTAGGTTTAGAAGCAAGTTAAAGCAGTAATAAACCCAAAAGCAATTATTTATTATATTGCATCTTACCAGCTCTTGTGGTGGCTGTGTAAGTTTTCTATATTTTAGGCTCTTTTCCTTTATTTCACCTGATGATCCTGCCAATAAGTCTGTTATTTTTCAACAGACTAAGCTGTCCGCAAAAATTACAGTTAGTGGGTTGAGGCCAACCATTTAATACTGACAGGGTTGCTTACAATGATCAGCTTTTATTTATTTATGTAAAACTTTTATTCCAAAAGAAACAAAATCTGTAATTATAAAGGCATTAGCTGGAGTTTGGGTTCAATATGTTGGGTACAAATAATGCTCCCCTCTCCCCAGACTGACAATGCAGCTGTCTCTGTTGCTACTCCATCCAGTGTACAGGAAATTTGTTAATGGTTAAATCATCAGGTGAAAGTAAGTAAAAAAGCTTGTGAAAACGAATGCAGCCACCGCATCTAATAATTGGTAAGATGCAATATATTCCACTTTTGGTTTTGGTTTGATACCGCTTTAAGGGTTACAGGGAGAAGTAATGTTAGGATTACACAGATGGTTAGTGCGACAGACTAAACCAGGACAGGGACTTTTGGAAGGGACTACAGGATGGCCTCCTGCCCACTGACTATGGACCCTGGCTTTCAAGGGAGCACTACACCTTTGGGAGGTGTGTGCCTGGGGAACCCTTGGAGTGGTCTTGCTTCAGATTCAAGTCCATGTCTCCCCACAAACCAAAGACTCTGGGAACTGGAGGACCCAGATACATATTTGAGGTCTCTAGGCCTAAAGCAGCAATGACTACTTGCGACTATGAGACTCAGCGGAGATGTCAATATCATCAACTCAAAGCAACCTGTCTTGGGTCTCCTGATGTCATTTGTTTTTAAGGTGCTATGTGTCTTTGCCATATTGCTTGCATTCCAATTGTTCCAATTGTTATTTGGGTAATTGAGTCACCTATTGTTTCTGTCTGTTGGCTAATTTGGCTAACTCTTGGGGGTATCTGTGATGGGATTAGCCTTGTGTCAGCTCTACCTCGATATCTAACCATTGTGTGGTGTTTTGGGCAAATATTTGGCATTATTGTTCATGTGGTGACTGGCCTGCTTCTGAAGTGTATAAAAATGTATAGTTTTGTTCAATAAAGATTCATTCCTTTGGTTCTATCCCAACACCTTGTTTGTGTACGATGCTTGGGGTAAAGGGCTGGTATTAGCTCTCGGTCAGCTCGGAATGAATTGGAGGGCAGGAGATGGCACTGTTTGGTGGAAGGAAACCCAAGCGGTTCCGTCACAGTTAGTGTGAGGGTTACAATAGAGGGATAGGGTTAGGTTTACAAGGAGGATTATTGTAAGGATTACAAGGCAGGTTATTGACAGGTTTTAATAGAGGGTTAATGTTACACGAAGGGTTATTGTAAAGCAGTGGTTCGCAACCTCAGTCCCCAAGTACTCCCAACAGGCCACGTTTGCAGGTTTTCCTTTATCTTGCACAGGTGCTTTAAATTAGTCATTGGTTTGGTATTTTGGACAGCTATTTTATCTAAGAGAAATTCCCAAAACATGGCCTGTTGGGGGGTACTTGAGGACTGAGGTTGAGCACCACTGTTGTAAAGTACGAGGATTAGTGTTAAGGTTACGATTATAAAGAGGGTTTGTTTGTGGTTGCTGCTGTCAGAATACAATTTCCTAGCGGAGGAGATTCCTCCGTCCACCTCATTTGTGTGGCTGTAGGGCAGTGGATGGTGTCAGTAGGACATTGGATGGTGTCAGTAGGACATTGGATGGTGTCAGTAGGGCAATGGATGGTGTCAGTAGGACAGTGGATCGTGTCAGTAGGGTAGTGGATGGTGTCATTAGGACAGCGGACGGTGTCAGTAGGGCAAAGTAGGACAGTGTCAGAAGAGCAGCGGATGGTATCAGTAGGGCAGTAGAAGGTGTCAGTAGGGCAGAGATTTGTGTCAGTAGGGTAGTGGATGGTGTCAGTAGGGCAGAGATTGGTGTCAGTAGGGCATTGGGCAGTGTCAGTAGGGCAGTGGATGGTGTCAGTAGGGCAGTGGACGGTGTCAGTAGGGCAGAGTAGGACAGTGGACAGTGTCAGAAGAGCAGTGGACGGTGTCAGTAGGGCAGTAGAAGGTGTCAGTAGGGCAGAGATTTGTGTCAGTAGGGTAGTGGATGGTGTCAGTAGGGCAGTGCACAGTGTCAGTAGGGCAGAGATTGGTGTCAGTAGGGCATTGGGCAGTGTCAGTAGGGCAGTGGATGGTGTCAGTAGGACAGAGATTGGTGTCAGTAGGACAGTGTCAGTAGGGCAGAGGATGGTGTCAGTAAGGCAGTGGACGGTGTCAGTAGGGCAGAGATTGGTGTTGTGTTAGTAGAACAGTGGACGGTGTCAGTAGGGCAGAGATTGGTGTAATAGAGCTTGGTTTTTGAGTAGGGCAGTGGACAATGTCATTAGGACATAGGACGGTGTCAGCAGGGTAGTGGATGGTGTCAGTAGTTTTTTTAATATTTTATCTTTTACTATATTATTATTATTTTTTACAATAATATTTTTATTGTTCTTTTACAATTTTTTTGCAACAGAAAGAGACTGAGGACAGAGATCCCCCAGTCCCTTTCTCTGCAACCTTAGCTGCACTGAACAGTGAATACATGGGAAGTGCTCTGTGCTGAGTGGCTGCCTGTTCATTCACAAACGGAAGCATAGTAAACAGTTATGAATGAACACAGTGAGTGATCGATACTGGGGGTGTAGAGCCCGGGCAGCAGGGGGCGTCTGCGCCGCACAGGGTGATGATTAGGATGTGCCCAGGCACACCTGGCACACCCTGTGTGCACACCTATGGTGTCAGAGTTACAGAAAGCTTAAAGTTAGGTCTGCAAGGATAGTTAGTGAGAGAGTTTATGTTGGGGTTATACAGTGGGTTAGTCTAAGGATTAGCGTAAAGCTACAGGGAGGGTTAGTTTTAGGGTACAAGGAGGGTTAACGTGAGAGTTAGTGTTATGGTTAGTGTTACTGAGAAGTTTAGTGTTATTAGGGGAACTTAAAGCGGTTGTAAACCCTTCCATATAACCAGTGATGTGACTGGCCTCAGGTGATACACAGAGATGAAACAAATCCTCCTATATAAGTTAACCTGTTTATCTGCAGTCGTCTCTTCTCTACAGTCATTCAAAGTGCTGAATTTATAAAGTTTGTCCGAGATGTCTGAAAAAAAGAGGGACGGGAGCCAAAATTACACTTTGCAAAGTTCAGTGGGAAGAGTTCTGAGAGCTGATTGGAGGGGATGAACACATCCCCCTTCACACAGCTCACAGGAACAGAGCTGAGCTCAGTGTTCTGGATTGAGACAAGCACACACTATAGACGGATATACTTTGTTCACATTTCGTGTCTCTCTCACTTTAAGGTTGGACATATCTCTTGGTCTTAGTAGCTCAGTGCCAAAATCTTCATTTGAATCTTCACTGCCATAGCTTGGTCACTGGGAAGATCCGTGTGCGATTGCATCTCCTCCCCCCAGCTCTTATGCAGCTGAGAACAGAGGGTATGTGATCACTTATAAAAAAAGGGAAAAAGGGTATTTATTATGTTTTTTAACCACTTCAATACTATGAACTTAGAACACTTTACTACCAGACCAATTTTCAGTTTTCAGTGCTGTTGCGCTTTGAATGAGAATTGCGCGGTTGTGCGACGCTGCACCCAAACAGATTTTTTATCATTTTGTTCCCACAAATAGAGCTTTCTTTTGGTGGTATTTGATCACCCCTGCGGTTTTTTTTTTTTTGCTCTACAAATAAAAAAAGACCGAAAATTTTGAAAAATAAAAAAACATTTCTATTTGTGTCACAAAACTTTGTAAATAAGTAAATTTTCTCCATCACTGGTGGGCACTGATGAGGCTACACTGACGGGCACTGATGTGGCAGTACTGATTGGCACTGATGAGGCTGCACTGATGAGGTGGTACTGATGATGAGGCACTTATATGCAGCGATGATGAGCACTGTTAGGCGGCACTGATAAGCAGCACTGACGGGTACTGAGAGGTGGCACTGATATACAGCACTGATGGGCACTGCTAAGCGGCACTGATGGGCACTAATAGACAGCACTGATTGGCACTCATAGGCGGCACTGGGCACTGATAGGTGGCACTGATGGGCATTGATAGGTGGGCACTGGTAGGTGGCAATGGTGGGCACTGATATATGGCACTGGTATGCATTGACAGGGGCACTGGTGGGCACTGATAGGGGCACTGGTGGGCATATACACTGATAGGGGCTCATTCCCTGGTGGTCTAGGGTGGCATCTGAAGTTGGCACTGTGTGCCATCCACACTGGGCACTATGTCACTTACCTGGTGGTCTAGGGGGGTCTCCCTGGTGGTCCAGATCGGCTCCCTGGTGGTCCCTGGTCGGCTCCCTGGTTGTCCTGGGTGGGCACATTCCTGGTGGTCCCTCCCTGGTGGTCTAGGGTGGCGATCCGAGGGAGGGCTGTGCTGATAAATCATCAGCACAAACCCTCCGTGTCAGGGATGCAGCCGGTCGGCTCTCCACTCCTCAGGTCTGCAGACCTGAGTGCAGAAAAGCCGATAAACGGCTTTCCTGTATTACACTGTGACCAGCCGTGATTGGTCAAGGCTGGTCACATGGTAAAGTGCTTCGGATCGAAGCGCTTTACCGAGACCGGTATTGCGGGGGGTCAGACTGACCTCCCACACCACCGATCGCCGCGATGCGTGCAGTATGACGTCCAGTCAGGATAACTAAGCCACTTCCCGGCCGTCATTTTGCATACGGCGGTCGGGAAGTGGTTAATATATATGCAAAAATATTTTGCCTTTCTTTTCTATTTTAAACTAAATGGGTTGTTTTGCAAGGTAGTTCACAATCACGTTAAGCTAAAAGATGGCAGGTTCCCAGGTGTGTGTGGGTTTCTATAGACAGTTTCTGCAGCTTTCTGCCTATATTGGTTGTTTAGTATCCCAGCCCTCATTCTAACTAATTTTACTGGGAGATAAACCAATTTTGATGTATTTTCGCCTAGAAAATTCTGAATCCTGTATGCACACAACCTTTTGGCTACCAAAGCAACACCACTCTGTCAGGATAACTTCTTTCATACGTAACCTTTCTTTTTTTTTGGTTTTACCAATCCTAGCCTGACTTAGAGTCAGTGTACACATCAGAACTGCTTACCCCCCCCCCCCCCCCATACAAGTCAATGGGAATAAAACAAAGAAGCTTGAAGTAGTTTTGATGAAGGAGGTCAACCACGGGTGAGAAGGAGGTCAACTGCACTTCAAGCACCTCATTCAAAGGGACCATCTCTCTTCTGGAACCAAGTCCTTCTTTCCTCCTCAATTCTCATTCTTTTTGGTTTGATGTTTAGGCCTCTATATACTGTAAGATGTACTTGTTAACTACCAGAATTGTTTGACTGTGTTAATATATTCATCGACCTCTAAATGACTGCATTTGTCTTTTTGAAAAGGAAAATTGAAAATATTGGTGAGTCGCATGGATTTGCATATTAGAGCTGAACCTAAATGGTTTCATTATTTTTAAATAGATGATTTCCATAAACTGTCCATAACCACCATATAAATGTATGCTTTAGTTACATTACTATTACAGTATATAAGCAATCAACTCTAAGGGGCTCATGTGAAAAAAAAATGCACAGCAATTTGCCCAGGTAAAGTGCACTAATTGTGTGCAAATTTGGTCAAAAATGAATGTTATTAGGCTATTTCCTGTAAAAAAAAAGACAATAAAAAAGGAAGGCGCACGCACCTAGTGCATTACCAAAAAAGAGATTTATTAAAAATTGATGATAAAGGAGGGTACTCAGATCCTGACTTTTTGTGAGTACCCTCCTTTATCATCAATTTTTAATAAACCTCTTTTTTGGTAATGCACTAGGTGCGTGCGCCTTCCTTTTTTCTTGTCTTCTCCTAGTTGCTTTCGGATTTCCCCGTCCGAGGAGGGCTGCACACATCGGTACATTTATCCTTGTCCATTTTGGTCGTTTGCCACTCAAGAGGACTTTTTAGCACGGAAATTTCACATTTCCATTTTGTAGGCTATTTCCTGTGCTGCACGCATGTTTTTCATTGATTTAAAATAGAAAATACTGCATTTAGCCACTGGAATAGGAAATGGTGATACAGGAAAAAAAAATGTCTGGCTACTATCTAGGTAAAAATTACCTTGTTGCCCAAGTGAGGACTGGGGACCCCGGTGGCTGGCATTAGTAAAAAAAACACAGCCAAGTCACCATGGTAGTGACAGATTTCTTTGGGCAAAAGAAAATGTACAACACAAAGTGTGCCATGGTGGTGCATTGATTGGCATGGTGAAAGTTGGGTGTTCCTAAAGGGCATGACTCTCATTGTGACATACCGTTCCATCTTCCAGCATCTGTGAAGGTTCTCAAGCATCCAGGGCATGGTATGTCTAGAAGTTTTGATATTTAAAGTAGAACTATAGCCACATTTTTTTTATCTCATTTTGGATAGAGTAAGCAAGGGTATAAGCCCTTTCGGTTTATTTTTTGCCATCTGTACCCCATTGGTAAGATTTACCTTCACTTCCTGTCCCAAAGCCAAAATGGGAAGTGAGAAGAAATCCCTGCTAATTGAGAAAATGTCTTGGGGACCCACGAGCCACCAGAACTAATGTCCCCATTGGAAGATTTCCCCTCTATTACTTTTCTGGGGACAGCCCAACATTTGATGAGTCTCGCTAACAGGTGCACAGACAGCAGTAAAAACTGACAGGTGTTCTAATCTCTCCCCACTCCATCCAAAACTAGAAAAAAAAGTTTTGCCTTTAGTTATACTTTAATGCAGTGGTTCTCAACTCCGGTCCTCGGGACCCACCAACAGGCCAGATTTTAAGTATTACCTTGGGGAGATGAGAATACTGCAATCACTGAGCAGCAAATTATATCACCTGTGATGCATTTCAGTTATCCTGCAAACCTGGCCTGTTGGGGGGTCCCGAGGACCGGAGTTGAGAACCACTGCTTTAATGGGACGTGTTCTGTAATGTTGAAGACATATTGTGGGTTGTCCAAGCCAGTGTTTCCCAACCCAGTCCTCAAGGCACACCAACAGGTCATGTCTTCAGGATTTCCATTATTTTGCACAGGTGATTTGATCAGTTTCACTGCCTTAGTAATTACCACAGCTGTTTCATCTGAGGGAAATCCTGAAAACATGACCTGTTGGTGTGCCTTGAGGACTGGGTTGGGAAACACTGGTCCAAGCCACGTCTACAGAACTGAAGGAGTGGATTGGACAAGCTACAAAATGTCTTCAGCACTAAGAACAAGTCAAGCAGAATGTGACTTAATACTATTGATCTTCCACCATCAGCTTCGTTTGCAGCTCTTAGCATTTGGTCACATGACATCTAGGATCTGCAATGAAAGTTGGTGCTGGAAGACTTCCCTCTGCCGGGTGCAGTGATGGCAGTTCAGGAGTGGCTCCAGCCATTTTATTTTTGCTGCTGATGTACTAGTGCTGATGGAGCTAAGCCTTTGATCCTGAACCACAAGTGATAAAATAAAGCAGATTGAGAAATGTGTAGTGAATGATGTGCATGACTACATCTCACCAAACAGAGGACATGGCCTAAAGTTAAACAAAACACAAGCAATTTCCTATATACACGGCATGCACGCCTTTCCACTGCCTATCTACCCAAACAATATGCTTTAAGTACTATTTCACTGTTGGGAATCTCACAGACATTAACCTCAAGATAAAGGCTAACAGCGAGAGCACAGGGGTCAGATGTATGTAACATACTGTGTGCAGGGCTGAGGAGTAGTAATGGGCTAAACACCCCCAGTTCGGTTCGACACCAGAACTCCCAAATATGGAAAAAGTTCAGACCGGATGCCCAGAATCCTAATAAAGTCTATGGGACCTGAACTCGAAAACCCCAAAAGTTTTTTTAAGGCTGATATGCAAGTCATTGGCCATAAAAAGGGTATGGGGGCCCGGGTACTGCCCTGGGGGACATGTATCAATGCAAAAAAAACTTAGCTCAGTTAAACTGAAAGCTCAGTTGGGTTTTAAGACACACAAAACTTGTTTTGCAACCTCATGCGCAGGAAGTGTGAGCAGTAAGCAACAACATGAGATGACTTCATGCTTTCTATATAAACTTCCCATCATACCCATGACATGACAATTAAACAAAGAGATGCAGTAATGGCAGAACTTTGGAGCAGAAAGACTTTTCTCCTTTTATTTGTCTTGTACATAGCACCTGGTGAGTACTCTCTTTGCTAATGTTATTGTATTGTTTTATATTATATAATTCATATTATATTATATTATATTGCAGAACATAAATATCTACCGCGTGTCTTAGATAAATTAGCTGAAAGTGAAACTGGGCACTGGGTTCATGTTTGTACTCTTGGTTCCATCACCGGTTTTTTAACTGGATATACCAAGAACTTCTGGACACTGGGGGGTTGATTTACCAAAGCTGGAGAGTGCAAAATCTGGTGTAGCTGTGCATGGTAGGCAATCAGCTTCCAACCTCAGCTTGTTCAATTAAGCTTTGACAATAAAACCTGGAAGCTGATTGGCTTTTATGCAGAGCTGCACCAGATTTTGCACTCTCCAGCTTTAGTAAATCACCCCCTGGGACTCAATCCTTTCCTCCCTTTGGCAGCACTTCAGTTTGGCGATCAGCCACTTGGTGCCTCATAGAATCACAGAGAAAGTACTCACCCATGTGTAAGTGCTGGGCTGGGTACTGGGATCATGTGACTAATTCCTTTCCTTAATAGAGCCTCGCTCAAACTTTTTAACTTGGAGGAACCCTTGAAATAACTTTCCCAGGGAACCCTTGCTAATAATTAATATATCAACAGCTCACAGTACATTAGTATTAGGTTCACTTGAACATGTATGGTCATTGGAAAGAATCCCGCACTGCAGATAGCTACAAAAATAATTGTTGTCAGTGGGAACTTATCTGGGCAGAAATTGTTCATTGCTAAGGAACCCATAGCAACCTCTGGAGGACCCCTGTTGAGAAAGGCTGCATTGGGAGCTTAGCATAGGGTGACCAGACTTCCCCGGATTGAGGACACTGTCCCCAGAGCCTGTCTGTACCCGGCTTTGTCCCCAAATTGCAGGGCAGGTGCTGAGGCAGAGGGGGGCCTCCCCAGGTGCACATACTGGTGGGTGCATTCCAGGGCACAGGTGAGGCTGCATTGCTGGACACTGGGGAAGGCTGCATTGCTGGACACAAGTGAGGCTGCATTGCTGGACACAGGTGAGGCTGCATTGCTGGACACTGGGGAAGGCTGCATTGCTGGACACAGGTGAGGCTGCATTGCTGGACACTGGCGGGGCTGCATTGCTGGACACTGGTGAGGCTGCATTGCTGGGCACTGGCGGAGCTGCATTGCTGGGCACAGATGACGCTGCATTGCTGGGCACTGGTGAGTTTGCATAGATGAGCATAGCTGGGCCCTGCATTTTTATATAACTCACTACTGAACTCTGCACTCTCTGTCTTATCTTCATAACATTTGGAAGTCCTACCTCAAAAAATTTGAAGTTTTTTTTTTTTTTTTTCTTTATTTATGGACGATATGTGACAAATAACATAAATATCATACAATCATTTCATATACACTGCATATATAATTTGAGGACAATATGCTCATAAAATAGTTTACCATTTGCCAATAAAAAAAATGTCCCCTGATTTCATATTAAAAATCTGGTCACCTTAGGTTAGCAATTAGAATGTAAGCTCCATTTGCATCCTAAAGGGATGCCCATTCAGTGAAAAAGAATAGTGTCTGTCCCTCTGACCTCCTTATACTCACCTCTCCAGTGATTTCCTACCACTCCTTTGTTCTTTCACCACCAGCATAAAAATACCCAGAGGGAACAGTGATGTCACCCCCACTGTGTGACCATGCTTGGGCAGTGCGAATGGCGCATTATTAAAAAGGACCCATGCTTCTTTATACCATAGGAGTTAACAGGCAATATTTTTCTGTCCTGGATGTACTTTCCAAATGCACATCAAATGGTGGTCCGCAGAATTCCATTAACTTTAATTGAGTTGTATACAGCATATGTCAGTTCAGTGCTTGCATTTAAACCTGCTTTGTGATGCACTGTGTTTCACTTTAGTACACCTGGAAGGGACAGGTGCAGGTCCTAGCCCCACCGCAAGCAGGCTGCCAAAGTCTATGGCAGGCCCCCGTTGAATGGAGCTGAATGCTGTACTGTGAATCGAGTGATAGCAGCATTTAGAGCCCTGTTGGTTCAGGGACTAGGTTCCAGAACAAAGCTTTTCAGCATTCAGGGATGAGGTTTTGGAATGCATGTTTTCTGCCTTCATGGATGAGGGTCTGGAATTCTGGTCTTCTGCAGAAGATAGGGGTCAGCAGGGCTGACAACAGAAGTCAGCGGTTCTGAATTTAGGTGCCCTACTGCGGGACGACTGGGGATAGAAGACGTCTTCTGGTCTTAAGGTCTGGGAGTAGGTACTTCCGTCTTTTGTACGTAAGGTTTTGGAGTAGGGACTTACGACTTTTCGAAACAAGACCTTGGATCAGGGACTTGGTTGTCCCGAGATTTACGACGATAGTGAGCTAAGTGTCATGTCGTAAGTCGAGGTAAGTTGCCCCCGGACGGTATCTGAAACCGTCGGACGAACGCCACCCCGATCCTGGACGTGGACAGGGAAGGTCCACATGATTTCACTTTGTGTCACGTAGTGTTTCGTCCAAATTTACGTTCGTGACTTGACTGTATACGACATATGTTGAGTTAATTTCAATT
>BLSH010207573.1:367561-388265 GCA_018402905.1 Glandirana rugosa | reverse complement strand
GGTGGTCAGTGGGAAGAATGCTCCTTACATTGGTGGTCAGAGAGAAGAATGCTCCTTACATTGGTGATAAGTGGGAAGAATGCACCTTACATTGGTGATCAGTGAGAAGAATGTCCCTTACATTGGTGATCAGTGGGAAGAATGCTCCTTACATTGGTGATCAGAGAGAAGAATGCTCCTTACATTGGTGGTCAGTGGGAAGAATGCTCCTTACATTGGTGATCAGTGGTAAGAATGCCCCTTACATTGGTGATCAGTGAGAAGAATGTCCCTTACATTGGTGATCAGTGGGAAGAATGTCCCTTACATTGGTGGTCAGTGGGAAGAATGCTCCTTACATTGGTGATCAGTGGGAAGAATGCTCCTTACATCGGTGGTCAGTGGGAAGAATGCTCCTTACATTGGTGGTCAGTGGGAAGAATGCTCCTTACATTGGTGGTCAGTGGGAAGAATGCCCCTTACATTGGTGATCAGTGGGAAGAATGTCCCTTACATTGGTGATCAGTGGGAAGAATGTCCCTTACATTGGTGGTCAGTGGGAAGAATGCTCCTTACATTGGTGGTCAGTGGGAAGAATGTTCCTTACATTGGTGATCAGTGGGAAGAATGTCCCTTACATTGGTGGTCAGTGGGAAGAATGTCCCTTACATTGGTGGTCAGTGGGAAGAATGTTCCTTATATTGGTGGTCAGTGGGAAGAATAATCCTTACATTCCCATGCACAGTGTCCAGCCTACTTGTCTTTAGCAAATCAACCCCATAGCTACAACACCGCCCCCATAGATCTCAAAACTTTATTATATATGCATAATAAGATAAGTTATAATAATAAAATAAATGCATTTACCCATGTTAGAGAAGAGGACAGGGGAGCATTTAATCCATATGGAAGAAATCCAGTGGTCTGAGATAAAAAAAAGATAAAATACCTCCGGGACAGAAAAAACATAGAGGTTATAGTCCAGGTCACATTGACCGAGTTTCAGCCAGCTAGAAGGAAATGAGAACTTGCAAAGCTTGTGCATGGTAATGATTGCAGATCTTGGTTCCAGATTCCTCTTCCTGGTGGTTTAACTGACGTGGCCAAACACACCCTGAGTGAGCAATCGTCTCACTTTATCTAGCTGTAACAATGCAATATAGCAGAAAAGAAATAATCACACGGATGAATATAACTGTTGATGGCAACTAACATATACAATGTAGCTTAGTGGATTAACCACTTTAAGACCAGGTCTATTTCTGACATTTGTTGCTTACATTTGCTAGAAAAGTATTTAGAACTCCCAAATATTTTATATATATATATATATATATATATACACAGGTATATATATATTTTTTAGCAGAGACTCTGGAGAATAAAATGGAGGTTGTTGCAATATTTTAAGTCATTCGATATTTGTGCAGCGGTCTTTCAAATGCAATTTTTTTTGAAAAAATACACTTCAATGAATTAAAAAAATAACTAAACAGTAAAGTTAGCCCAATTTTTTGTATAATGTGAAGGATGATGTTACACCGAGTAAATAGATACCCTACATGTTGCGCTTTAAAATTGCGCGCACTCGTGGAATGGTGACAAACTACAGTACTTAAAAATCTCCATAGGCGACGCTTTAAACATTTTTAACGGTTATCAGTTTAGAGTTATAGGGGAGGTCTTTTGCTAGAATTATTGCTCTCGCTCATACGATGGTGGTGATACCTCACATGTGTGGTTTGAACGCTGTTTACATTTGCAGACTTGCGTATGCGTTTTCTTTGTTGCGTGATCACGCAGGGGCGGGGTCGCTTTAATTTTTTTTTTTTTTTTAATTTGTACACCGTCCTTAAATCTGATCACATTTATTGCTGTCACAAGGAATGTAAACATCCCTTGTGACAGTAATAGGCAGTGATAGGTACTCCTTATGGCGGGATATGGGCTCTATAAGACCCAAACCCCTCCTCTGCACTTCAAAGTATTCAAAACACCAAAATTGATGTTTTTAAATACTTCGGATTTTTTTTTTAACCGCTTGCCGACCGCTGATCGGCATTTGACAGCGACAGAGTGGCTCTGTAATGCAAAACGCCGTCATATGACGGCGGCTGCCAGATCGCGCACAGTGAGCGCGCGCGCCGCCGGAGGCGTGCCCGCACGCTCACTGTGTCCGGGGAGGGCCAGGGAGCGGGTGCGGCTGATTCGATCTCTGCCGGCTACCCGCGATGCCCCCCCCGGAGTGAAAGAACGGAGGTCCGTGTATGTAAACACGGACCTCCGTTCTGTGAGGGGGAAGGGCTGTGATCACTTCCCTTCCCCTGTTAGGGCAGCCCACACACAGTTAGAACACGCCCAGGGAACACAGTTAACCCTTAGAGCGCCCCCTGCAGGTTAACCCCTTCACTGCCAATGGCATTTACACAGTAATCAGTGCATTTTTATAGCACTGATCGCTGTATAAATGGCAATGGTCCCAAAAAAGTGTCAAAATGTTCTGACATGTCTGCCCCAATATCGCAGTACCGCTAAAAATCACAGATCGCCGCCATTACTAGTAAAAAAAAATAAAATAAATAAAAACCCCAGAAATTAATTCTCATCATCCGTAAACACGACCACTTTTGCGCAAACCAATCAATAAACGCCGATTGCGATTTTTTTAATCACAAATATGAGGAAAAATATAAATCGGCCAAAACCGATGAAAAAAAATGTTTTTTTATATATTTTTTTTGGATTTGTATTTTAGCAAAAAGTAAGAAATTTGGGTTTTTTTGCAAAATTGTCGCTCTTCTTGAAATGACGCAGCGGTGATCAAATACCACCAAAAGAGAGCTCTATTTGTGGGGAAAAAAGGACGCAAATTTTGTTTGGGTGCAACATCACACGACCGCGCAATTTTCAGTTAAAGCGACGCAGTGCCGAATCGCAAAAAGGGCTCTGGTCCTAAAGCGTGAAATCCTTCCGGGGCTGAAGTGGTTAAATAAGCAACGTTGGCTGTCGAGTAAACCGGAAGTGACGTTGTGACATCGCTTCCGGGTTACTACATTGGAGACCCGATCAAAGCTGATTCCGGCTTTGTTCAAGTCTCCGGCCAGCCGGGGGATATGCCAGCTGGTCGCTCAGGTCTCCTGGTTTGATGGGAGACCCGGGTGGAGTGGCGGAAAGCGGCTGGAGGACGTCCCCTCCTGCTGCATGTGATAACGGCCGAGCAGCTACTTAGTAATCACATGATTAAAATTTTAAAAAATGTTTTAAAGAATGTAAAAAACTATTTTAAAAAAAAGGCTAATTCACACAGGTTGTATTTATGTGTCCGCTAAAAATGATTTTATTTTCAGTGAAAATATTTTTTTGATATATTGGGGTAGGCTGTATGGGGCCCTGTGATTTCTAACAGCAGCCCTGAATACTTAATTAAGAGACTGGAGGAAGTGACGTTTTCTTAGGCTGCATTCACACAGGGGTGACCCGACTTCAGTGCGACTTTACTAGGCGACTTTAAGGCGACTTCAGCGCGACTTTGCTAGGTGACTTTCAAGGCGACTTTCAGGGCGACTTCAGGCGACTCACAACGCAGCTTATGCCAGGCAACTTTGCCTGTGGCCAATCAGAAAAGGGAGGGAGGGGGTTGCCCCAAAAAAATTATATTCTTTTCACTACAGAGTGGCTTGCATTTAGATGCGACTTGGAGGCGACTTCTATTGAATTCTATGGGCACAAGTCGGATATAAGTCACCTTGAAGTCGTACAGGAACCTTTTCTGAAGTCGGAGTGACTTCAGTAGAGTATATTAAGACGGCTCTCACTCACTTCAATGGGATTTGAGATGTCAAGGGACTTGGGGCAACTTGAGGCGACTCAAGTCGGAGTGCAAGTCGGCCGTGTGAATGGGCACTTAGGCATCAAGTGAAAGCACCTGTTTAACCACTTCCTGCTCAACGTTTAGTAAAATGACGTCCAGGCGATGGTTCTATTATCCTGACCAGAGGGCATATGGCGTTATCAGGATAACACGAGATCTCGTGCCCGTGGGGGCACGCAACGTGGCGATCGGTGGTGTGGGGGGTCAGTCTGACCCCCCCCATTACCGATCTCAGTAAAGCGCTTCCATTGGAAGCACTTTACCATGTGATCAGCTGTGACCAATCACGGCTGGTCACAGTGTAACACAGGAAAGTCATTTATCTGCTTTTTCTGTACTCGGGTCTGCAGACCTGAGCTATGGAAAGCCGATCGGCTGCTCTCCTGACGGGGGGTTTGTGCTGATAGTTTATCAGGGCAGCCCCCCCTAGGATCGCCACCCTAGACCACCAGGGAGCCTGCCCAGGGACCACCAGGAACGTGCCCAACTAGGACCACCAAGGAGCCAACCAGGGACCACCAGGGAGACCACCAGGTAAGGGGCACAGTGCCCAACATGGATGGCACTCAGAGCCACCTTCAGATGCCACCCTAGACCACCAGGGAAATGACCCCTATCATTGCATTTGTCACCTGATGCCCACCAGTGCCTCTATCAGTGCCCACCAGTGCCGCCTACCAGTGCCCATCAGTGCCACCTGTGAGAGCCAATCAGTACTGCCTATGAGTGCCCGTCAGTGCTGCATATCAGTGCCCATCAGTGCTGCATATCAGTGCCACCTATCAGTGCCCATCAGTGCTGCATATCAGTGCCCATCAGTGCTGCATATCAGTGCCGTCAGTGCTGCTTATCAGTGCCGCCTATCAGTGCCCATCATTGCTGCATATACATGTCTCATCCTCAGTGCCTGTCAGTGCCACCTCATCAGTGCCAATCAGTACTGCCTCATCAGTGCCCGTCAGTGTAGCCTCATCAGTGCCCGTCAGTGATGGATAAAATGTACTTATTTACAAAGTTTTGTGACATAAGCAGAGAAAAACTTTTTTTTTTCAAAATTTTTGGTCTTTTTTTATTTGTAGCGCAAAAAATAAAAACCACAGAGGTGATCAAATTCCACCAGAGCAAGCGTTGCATGTGGGCGAAGAACGGCGGCAAATTCAAAAAGTGAAACACACATAACACATACAGTACACTGTAATCTGTAAGATTACATTACTGTATGAAATAATTTCACATCCCCTTTGTCCCTAGTGGTTTGCCCAGTGCCCTGCATGCACTTTTATATTATATATGCCATTATTTCTGCCTGGAAACTTGAGAATGTCCATGGCATCCAAAAAGCGCTCCCTTTACATCAAAAGTGGTTTTTGATCAGCTAGAAAACACAGATAGTAAATAAGAATCATTTGCAGAATTGAGTGATACTGATTGGTGGGGAAATTTATCATCAGAAACTGAAAGTGACGACAGCGACAATTCTGCAAATGAGCAAATGTCAGTGTTTTTGATTTGATTACATTATAGAATAAATATTATTATATTAATACTGAATATTGAAACAGAGCTGCAGCACGGTGGCCAAGACCATACAGCGGTTTAACGGCAGGTTCCACTCCGAACATCGCCTCACTATGGTTGACCAAAGAAGTTGAGTGCACATGCTCAGCATCATATCCAGAGGTTGTCTTTGGGAAATGATGTATGAGTGCTGCCAGCATTGCTGCAGAGGTTGAAGGGGTGGGGGGTCAGTCTGTCAGTGCTCAGACCATACGCCACACACTGCATCAAATTGGTCTGCATGGCTGTTGGCCCAGAAGGAAGCCTATTCTTAAGAAGATGAAAGCCCGCAAACAGTTTGCTGAAGACAAGCAGACTAAGGACATGGATTACTGGAACCATGTCCTGTGGTCTGATGAGACCAAGATAAACTTATTTGGTTCAGATGGTGTCAAGTGTGTGTGGTGGCAACCAGGTGAGGAGTACAAAGACAAGTGTGTCTTGCCTGCGGTCAAGCATGATGGTGGGATTGTCATGGTCTGGGGCTGCATAATTGGGGAGCTACAGTTCATTGATGGAACTATGAATGCCAAAATGTACTGTGACATACTGAAGCAGAGCACGATCCCCTCCCTTCGGAGACTGGGCCGCAGGGCAGTATTCCAACATAACGACCCCAAACACACCTCCAAGATGACAACTACCTTGATAAAGAAGCTGAGGGTAAAGGTAATGGACTGCCCAAGCATGTCTCCAGACCTAAACCCTATTGTGCTTCTGTAAGGGATCCTCAAATGCAAGATCAGGGAGCGCAAGGTCTCTAACATCCACCAGCTCTGTGATGTCGTCATGGAGGAGGGGAAGAGGACTCCAGTGGCAACCTGTGAAGCTCTGGTGAACTCCATGCCCAAGAGGGTTAAGGCAGTGCTGGAAAATCATGGTGGCCACACAAAATATTGAAACTTTGGGTACAATTTGGAAATTTTCACTTTTGTTGCCAGCGGTTTAGACATTAATGGCTGTGTGTTGAGTTATTTTGAGGGGACAGCAAATTTACACTGTTATACAAGCTGTACACTGACTACTTTACATTGTAGCAAAGTGTCATTTCTTCAGTGTTGTCACATGAAAAGATTTACAAAAATGTGAGGGGTGTACTCACTTATGTGAGATACTGTATATACAAAAATGTTTTGCCTTTCATTTCTAGTTAAAACTGAATAGGTTATTTTAGAAGGTGATCATTTGCAATCACTTTGAGAATATAATATATGTAGCAAAAACTTGGATTGCGAGTAACTTGGTTAATGAGCGTTTTGCAATACGAGCAGTTTTTCTTTTAAAATTCTGACTCGGTTTGCGAGTAGAACTTTGCCTTTTTGCATGCAATACCGCATGTGGCCAGATTTGTGGGGGACGCTGTTCAGTATTGGAGGAGGCCGCAAATGCTCGGAATTCCTCAGAAATACCGAAAGTGTAAACACTTTCCGAGCATTGCAGAGTGATTCCGACATCTTAGAGGCTCACCCGCGCCCCCGCAAATCTGGCCACATGCGGTATTGCATACACCAGGTGCCCCCGCAACTGTGGCCACATACAGTGCTGCATAGACAAGCAGTGACTCTGGAATTATTATTATATTATACAGGATTTATATAGCGCCAGCAGTTTGTGCAGCGCTTTACAAAAATGAAGGCAGACAGTACAGTTACATCACAATTTGGTACAAGAGGAGTCAGAGGGCCCTGCTCGTTAGAGCTTACAATCTAAGTGGAATGAATTAACTGAGTTTCCATTGTTTCCTATGGGGAAACATGCTTTGATATACGAGTGCTTTGGATTACAAGCATTCTCCTGGAACGGATTGTGCTCGTAATTCAAGGTTCCAGTGTATATATATATATATATATATATATATATATATATATATATATATATATATTGTTTAGTGTCACATTAAAGCAGTATTAAACCCAAAATCAAACATTTATTATATTTACTGGCAACCTTAAAAATAACTGAACTCCTATTAAAAACTAAGACAATTAATATTTAAACACAACATGGAAACACTGACAATACCCATATCAAGTAGTTTGCCCAGTTTACACTTAAAAAGTCAGCACAGCATGACAAATTATCAGACCCTGATATTTATAGACAGTTCTAAAAATCACTGCTTTTTACAAACTGTCAGTAAATTTACTGGTGGTTGGCAACACTGGGCTGCATTCGTTTTCTTTTCCGCCCAGTACGATGAATGTCCCACCCTGCTGTTATTTGACAATAGACTGGGCCAAAAGTGGCTAAATGCTGCGTTTATATGTGTCAATCCTTTTCTTTCTGCTCAAAAGCTCATCTAAAAAACACGCTTGTGATTCTTTTTTCTTCAGCTTGTAAACGCTTGTTTTCAAATATGCCTGTAAATGCCCAAATGTGCATGGAGACAGAGGCTAACATAGACTTAAGCTTCGTACACACGGGACAACGATCATATACGACAGGTCGTACGAACTACTGTTGTATGCGAAATCGATCTTTCGTATGTGCGATTAGAACAGTCGACATACGACGGTCGTACAACGGAAGTTGTATGAGCAAACTAGCAAACTTGGTCGTACCAACAAGCTCTCATACTCCCGTTGTATCGTGTGTACAGAGAAGTTGGTCCAACAAGTTGTATTGCGCAAAACACGCATGCTCCGAAGTCAGGAACGGCCGGAGGCTAATTACATGCACCTGAACGTTCTTTCTTTGGTCGTACGATCGCGTAGTGCAGTCAGTATGCTAGATACAACAGCCAACATACGATTTGAGACGATCGTACGTACAATCGTCATCCCGTGTGTACGAAGCTTTACTTCTACAGGCTGAAACAAAAAAAACACCAAATGCCTTTATAAGCAGCATTTTTTAGGATCATGAGGCCTTATATCCAAAAATGCAGATTTTAACATGTGTACAAAAATGAAAAACAATTTAAAAAATGCTCCAGATTGGAACTGTTTAAAGTGTGCGAAAATGCTAGGTAGTTAGTTAACAGCTTCTTCTAAAATAGTAGAGTATGAGGACATCTAGTGGCTACAAATGAAAATGATTTGCAAATATTTTAAAGCCCAACCAAGCTTTCATTGGTTTACTCATTTATTTTTATGCATTTAAGTTTTGCTGCTTACAAAATTGTGCAAATAGTTGTGAGTACAAATCTAGGATAGGAATAAAGCAAGGAAGAGCAATCATGGTGGTCTTATGAATACTATTGTATTTGTCCTTAGAGCCATTTCACACCTGAATCGCACAGGAATGCACTCCATGTTCCTGTGCAATTCTGTATGACTCCTGTGTGTAACGCTTACCCCCGCAGGAGCTGCTGGCGATGATGGGTAGTAAATGGGATGGGATGTAACTTAAGAGTTAGTAATCTACCACTCAATAATAAAAATAATAAATATATTACAAACATGTAAATGTGTAGACATAAGAGCACTATAATGGAAAAGTGAGCAACGAATCGCTAACTTGCACTTAAAAGACTATAGCAAGGTTAATTTGAGCTATAATGTATACATCTAGGGTTTCTGTAATGACATCAACTAAGATGGTCCATGTGTGCATACTTTGCAAATAACCTCCACAGCGGGTTTGGTTATGTGTTCCTAGTGTATGAGGTACCCCTTTAAGGTGTCTGAAAGTACCTGGAGCCAAATAATTAACATTGGCTGGCTTTCATTGGGGCCCTTCTTTAGGTGGTGCACATGAATTGTCCCTTAAGAGTGCTGGCAGTGAATGCATATAAACAGCTGGGTAAGAGCAATATCTTTGGTGTTTAATGTATATGACAAGAGCTTAGGATGTGTAGTTAGTTCACCGGTCCTATCAGGAAACTAGCGTGTTGACAATGACTTGGTAATCAGCAGGTTCCAGATGTCAGGTCACAGATTCTAGAGCAGAGCATGGTTCTCTGCTCCAATCCTGGAGGCACAGCAATTCTCTCCCTCAAGTTCAGTCTCTGGGGCAGCTTGGCAGACTTGGAAGCAGGCTTGACCTCTTTCTCTCTTTGGTGTAGATCAGGGGCCTCCAAACTTTTCAAACAAAGGCCCCGTTTTCTGTCTGTCAAACTTTAGGGGGGGGGTGGATTGTAGCCATTGGGGAGTAGAAAATGTCCTGGACCCAGCATCAAGGAGGTTGGTGGTCAATAGGAGGAATAGTGCCTCATCATTGGTATGAGTGGAAGAAATAGTGCCCCATTGTTGGTGTCAGTAGGAGGAACAGAGCCTCATATCATTTGGAAGAATAGTACCCCTAAGGCCAGATAAAGGCAAAGGGCCACGTCCAACCCCCAGACCACTGTTTGGAGACTCCTGGTGTAGATAGACAGGAACAGCAATGGGTCCGCTAGCTCCTCTGCTTGGCTTTGGTCCCGCAGATGTGTACTACAGACCACAACTCTAGATCTGTATCCTTTGTTCTCATCTCTAGACTGCCCCTCTCTCAGAAGATTTGTCCAGGAAAACCGCAAAGCTTCTCCTCCTCTAGATGCAAGGATCTGTGGGAACTGAAGTCCAGCAGCCCATTAGTCCTCATTCACAAGTGCAGTGCTTGAAGTACTGCAATCCCCATGCTCCTCAATTCCTAGCCCAGCTAGCCCTCTCTGATGTTCCTGTTGGCTCTTGACTTCCCTGTCGTCTGATTGGATCTGATCCACAGAGCCAGGAGGGAGGGGGAAGAGCAGGAGCAGAAGGGGGGGGGGGGGAGTTTGCTACAGCTGCTGCACACAGCTTCCTCTCCTGCCTCCCACAGTCATCCAATGCGGAAGGAGAAGGAAAGGGTTGGAAAAGACAAAACCCACTCTGCTCATCCAGCACAGCCGCTCCACAGACAACAGCAATAGGGACCGGTAGATGTAATTACAACAGGCAGATGAGTGAGGGGGGAGGAGATTGGCTGCCCTGGCTACAAGTGCAATGCGATTTTCAGCCCATTCATTTGAATGGGCTGATATCGCACTGGATCGCAGACAACTGGTGCATGCATTACTTTTAAAAACGTGTGGTGCTGTAGGTACTATGCACCCAGTGCAGGCAAGCACACTGCGTTTGCGATCTGAGTATGGGGTGCCATTAGGATTGCACTGACACCCGCAGCAGAGCGCACACCCAGTGCATTTTGAACGCGTAGCGAGAAACACATACAGAATGCAGGTTTCCTGCACCATGTTCTAGCACGAACGCCACTTACACATATATATATGTAGCGCCCCCCAGGTAGGTGGGAGCTAGTGTGGATAGATTTTTGGTAGGTGAGGGAAATTTAGTCAGGCCTGACTGGTGTGCAGGCCTGATTGTTTTTGTTACTGGGCTGGGAGTAGCTCAGGGAGGATTGAGTGATTCACAGATGAGGTCACCAGGACCTCCCAATTGTTTCTAGAAACTGGTGGAAGGTTTCTGGACAGAGAGCTGGGAGGGAGGTGTAGCCATCTGGAGTATTCTAAGGAGCCCTTACCAATCCCCAATCTGGATTGGCAGGGGGCAAGCCCTTGTTACATACTCAGGGTCAGCCCATTCTGGGGGGAGTAGTTCGGGTGGAAGAGCTGGAGCTGGAATGTAGCTGAGGTTGCTGAGGCCAGTCTGGGGGGTCACCTTCAGGCCTGGGCTTGGGTGCAGCCAGGAGGAGAAGAAGTGAGATCCTGGAGCAGCACACGGGAGCAGGAGAGCAACAGACAGTGCTACTGGAGAAGCTTAACAGGGAGTCCACCGGGTGGTTGGTGAGTGACTTACACCCTGGGAAGCTGTAGAAGCATGCCGGAGCGGATTGGAATGAGAGACAATCTGGGAAGGATGCAGAAGTCAGCAAGGGATTGTGGTGTCATGGTGGCAGTGGAGAAGGCCAACGCAGCTGGAGTGGCTGACAGGGCCTGGAGCAAGAGGATGCGCGGGGAGTAGTAGTCCATCAGGCCGGCTAGCACATTAGTGTACCTACACACTAGGGGGCCAACTGTCCCTTCCTGTAATGGGTGGTTCTGAGGCCCTGCACATAGCATGGCAGGCCTCACCATGTGCTAGTCAGGCTGGAGAAATGGAGAAGGCCTAGTAAATTCCCTTCTAGGCCTGGAACAAGTAATGTGCAGAAGAGAGGAAGAAGAGTAACTGGAGCAAGTGAAGTGCTGGAGAACAAGAGGAGATGTATATAGAGAGAGCTGTATATAGTGGTCCTGTGTAACTGATCAACTAATTCCCTGGGCATCCTATAACAACCCCAATGCCCATCCAAGCTAAATCCCCTAATAAAACAAAACAAAATACCAGCCTGGTCTGTGTCTCCGGGTGCGGTATGGATGTGATTGAGGGCAGTGTGAGTAGGTGAACCACAACACTCAGCCACTCCTAAGGTGGCCATTGGCTACATATATATATATGTTGTGGTTTACCGGGGTAGCCATAACCCCCGGTATTTTTTATTATCTTTCTCATAAAAGCAGTCTGAGCAGCTAATTAACCACTGGATCGCTTTCAGGAGCAGTGGGCGCGGTCACCACAGAATAGTTTAAAAAATAAATAAAATAAATAATAATAAAAAAAATGTAAATCAGCCCCGTCCCCTTGAGCTCGCACGCAGAAGCGAACGCATACCTAGGTCTCGCCCCCATATGTAAACGGCACTCAAACCACACATGTGAGGTATCGCCACGACCGTTAGAGCGAGAGCAATAATTCTAGCACAAGACCTCCTCTGTAACTCTGAACTGCTAACCTGTAAAAAATATAAAAATAAGTGCCGTCTATGGAGATTTTAACATACCGTAGTTTGGCGCTGTTCCACAAGCAGTTTTAAAGTGTGACATGTTTGATATCTATTTATGCGGCGTAACATCATCTTTTATATTTTACCAAAAACTGGGTTATATATTGTGGGGTTTTTTTTTTTTTTGCATTCGAAATTCATTAAAGTATATTTTTTCCCAAAAAATTGTGCTTGAAAATTTCCTGTGCAAATAATGTGTGACACAAAAAATTGCAATGATCGCCATTTTATTTCCCAGGGTGTCTGCTAAAAAAATATACAGAATGTTTGGAGGTTCTGAGTAATTCTTTAAAATTACTATTTTTACATGTAGGAGAGAAATGCTAGAATTGGCATGGGCTAAAGTACTTCATTCTTTCAATCAACATGGATTATTTTTAATCCTCTCTATCAAAAGACTGAAAAACAAAGTTGTGTCTAGAATTGGGCTTTCAGTAGACGTGTGCAGAAAGAAAAAAATTGTTTCACTTCAATTCGTTATTTACATACGTTTTAGTTAAATTTATTTCATTCATTTTCAGAATAAGTTTTGTTTATTCAAATAGATTTTTCTGAACTCGATTCGACCAAATTCGGAAAATTCAAGTCCATTCGAATTGCATTCAACTTCGAATCAAATTCAATTCAAATTACACGCAAATTCAATTCCATTCGAAATCAAATTTATTCTATTCAGAATTTGTTTTCGGAAAACAATATATTCTTTCCATTCCATTCTAGTCTATTCTTTTTTTTATTCTATTCTTTTCTATTGTATTGAATTCTTTTCTATTTTATTTGAATTAAAATTTATTCTATTCGAAATCTGAATTTCAGAAAATTGTTATGTTATATTCTGTCTAGTATATTCTTTTTTATTCATTCTATTCTATTCTTTTATGTTCTATTCGTTTATATTCTGTTTGAATTTGCATTTATTCTATTCGAAATTCAAATTTCAGAAGATTGTTATATTCTTTCTATATTGTTTTTTTCTATTCTATTCTTTTCTATTCTAGTCAATTATATTATTTATTTTCTATTCTAATCTATTGTTTTCTATTCTATTTAAATTCAAATTTATTCTATTTAAATTTTGTGAAATGGTTATGTTCATTCTGTTCTATTCTATTGGGTTTTTTTTTAAATGATATCCTTTTATTTTCTATTCTATTCAAATTCAAATGTATTCTATTTGAAATTCGAATTTTGGAAGAAGGTTATATTCTTTCTACTTTATTCTTTTTTCTATTCCATTATATTGTATTCTTTTTTTCTATTCTATTCCTTTCTATTGTATTCAAATTTGAATGTATTCTATTTAAAAATCAAATTTCAGAAGATGGTTATATTTTATCTATTTTATTCTATACTATACTATTATTCATTCTATTCTAATTTATTCTATTCCTTTATTTTCTATTTTATGCTGTTCTTTTTTTCTATTCTGTTTTGTTCTGTATTACTCTATTCTTTTATTTTCTACTCTATCCCTTTATTTTCTATTCTATGTTTTTCTATTCTTTTTTTTCTATTCTGTTCTGTTTTACTTTGTTATATTCTATTCTTTTATTTTCTATTATATTCTTTTCTATCTTATTCCTTTATTTTCTATTCTAATCTATTTTCTATTCTATGAAAATTCAAATTTATTCTATTCAAATTTTGTGAAATTGTTATGTTCATTCTGTTCTATTCCATTGGGGTTTTTTAAATTATATTCTTTTATTTTCTATTCTATTCAGATTAGAATTTTTTCTATTTGAAATTCTAATTTTGGAAGAAGGTTATATTCTTTATACTTTATTCTTCTCTATTCTTTTTTTCTATTATATGCTATTCTTTTGTTTCTAGTCTATTATTTTCTATTCTATTCAAATGTTAATATATTCTATTTGAAAATCGAATTTCAGAAGATGGTTATATTTTATCTATTTTATTCTATACTATTCTATTTTTTATTTTATTCTATTTTATTCTATTCCTTTATTTTCTTTTTTTATGGTGTTTTTTTTCTATTCATTTTTTTTTTCTGTTTTACTCTATTCTTTTATTTTCTATGCTATCCCTTTATTTTCTATTCTATGTTTTTCTATTCTGTTCTGTTTTGCTCTGTTATATTCTATTTTTTATTCTATTATTTTCTATTATATTCTTTTCTATTGTATTCCTTTATTTTCTATTCTATCTTATTCTCTTCAGAAATTCGAATTTGACCCGAAAGCGATTTGAATTAGATTCAAAAACTGTTTGAAACTCGAATTTCAGAAGATCGTTATATTCTTTCTATATTGTTTTTTTCTATTCTATTCTTTTCTATTCTAGTCAATTATATTCTTTATTTTCTATTCTAATCTATTGTTTTCTATTCTATTTAAATTCAAATTTATTCTATTCAAATTTTGTGAAATGGTTATGTTCATTCTGTTCTATTGGGGTTTTTTTAAAATTATATCCTTTTATTTTCTATTCTATTCAAATTCAAATTTATTCTATTTTGTTTCATTATTGTGGATTTGTTTAAATTCGTTACTATTCATCCGAATTTCCAAAATTCCTCCAAACTTGAATTCAGAACAAAGCGATTTCTGCACATGTCTAGCTTTCACAATGCTCTAAAAAATGAAAAGACTGTGACTGTTATCTCACTTCTGATGATCTTGTTTCCTCTATTTGTCTTACAGCCGGTGTGGAAGCCCAAACCTATGTATCTTGTTTGGCTGGTTCCCGATGTTCTTTGGCTGCCACAGAAGTCTGCAATCACACCGATGATGTGAATTATGAGCTCTGTAAGGAAGGGGACATGGTAGGATGGTATGATGGCATTGGCAAGCTTCAACCCCGAGCTCAGTTCCAGGATCGGCTTGAGTTTGACAGCCAGCGCTGTGCTTTCATCCTGCTGAGCGTCTCGATGGTGGACACGGGGATGTACACAATCACTGTGCGTTATATGGAAAATGGGGAGCCAAAATTTAAAACGATGACTTTCAATGTCACAATTGCTGGTAAGTTATTTGAAATTCTTTTAAAATTATTTTTAAGTGGGCTTTTCTTTCCAGGGGCATTTTCATAATGTTTTTTAATAATATTTTTTTTTTTAGAATTTTAAAAATGTGTCTATATGATTAAGCACATTGTTTATTAGTTACACAAAGTCACTGTTTTACAAAAAAATTATTTTGGGTCTCATTTACATGAGTGGAAGCCCTCTGAAGAGTGATCTATGGAAGATCACTTTTCAGAGGGTGTTTGCGAGATGGTGAGGAGGTGTTATGTTGTAAAGGCCTTTTCACACATCGCCGCTGAAAAATGCACTAGACACACATATGCGTTTTTGATGCAATTTTGGTGCATTTTCTGTTTGCCTGACTTCAATCAAGTGCCAATGAAACATGAACTGCTCATTTACACTTTCTTTGACTTTAACACACTTTAAAGCGTCTACTGATTCAAATACTTTATTGTGTTTTTGATCCCTGCAATGCTTCTATAATGCTTTTTTGAAGCTTAGCAAATGCCCTGTGTGTGTTGATTTTCAACACACCCCAGTAGAACTTCAGCTTAGCAGATCCCCAGATTATTAGTACCCTCGTTCAGCAGATCCCCTGCTCAGTAGTACCCCAGCTCTGATGATGCCCCACTCAGCAGTACCCCCAGCTCTACTGATCCCCCACTCAGTAGTAACCATCAGCTCTACTGATCCCCCACTCATTAGTAACCATCAGCTCTACTGATCCCCCACTCAGTAGTAACCATCAGCTCTACTGATCCCCCACTCAGTAGTAACCATCAGCTCTACTGATCCCCCACTCAGTAGTAACCATCAGCTCTACTGATCCCCCACTCAGTAGTAACCCTGCATCTCATAGGGCTCATTCCTACCATCCCTTTGGGGTAACACCATGTGCTGTGTGCAGTGCAGTGCCATTCATTTTGAATGACACTACAATGCATGTACAGAACACACCTGCGCTACAATGCAGTGCACCACAAGGCACAATATGTGTTGTGGTGGATTGTGCTTAGCACAGTGATTTTTATTGAGTTGTGGCCCATTCAAATGACCAAATCACTTAATTATTATTATTATACAGGATTTATATAGCGCCAACAGTTTGCGCAGTGCTTTACAATGTAAAGGGAGACAATACACCAAAAGTACAATTCAAAACAAGAGGGTTAGGTGTGCCCTGCTCCTGCAAGCTTACAATCTAAGAGGGAGGGGCTGGTGAAACAAAAGATAGGGACTGTGAGGGATGAACTGATGAGGGGAGTAGAAGATTTGGTTGTTAGCTGGAGGCAGGATAGGCCTCCCTCAAGAGATGAGTTTTCAGGGATTGCCTAAAAGTGGACAGGGTAAGAGATAACAGGACAGTTGCAACAAACAGCCAAGGAAAAATCCAAGGAAAAACCGAGCTCAACTTACCAACCAGCTTGAAACCGGCCAAATTAACCTGTCTAACAGTATGTGTTAAAAGCAGAGGATTGGTTACACACATTTGCAAATGCATGCGTAAGCTGGAGGGACCCGACAAGGCTCCTCCAGACCTATCTCTGCCTCATGAGAGACTCCATGTATGTGCGTTTATTTACACGCATGTGTGTTTGAGCTTTGGGGTGCACACCCTAATGCAATAGGCTGCGCACACTAATGTACAGTATCTCACAAAAGTGAGTACACCCCTCACATTTTTGTAAATATTTTATTCTATCTTTTCATGTGACAACACTAAAGAAATGACACTTTGCTACAATGTAAAGTAGTGAGTGTACAGCTTGTATAACAGTGTCAATTTGCTGTCCCCTCAAAATAACTCAACACACAGCCATTAATATCTAAACCGCTGGAAACAAAAGTGAGTACACCCCTAAGTGAAAATGTCCAAATTGGGGCCAAAGTGTTAATATTTTGTGTGGCCACCATTATTTTCCAGCACTGCCTTAACCCTCTTGGGCATGGAGTTCACCAGAGCTTCCCAGGTTGCCAATGGAGTCCTCTTCCCCTCCTCCATGACAACATCACAGAGCTGGTGAATGTTTGAAACCTTGCACTCCTCCACTCTGCATTTGAGGATGCCCCACAGATGCTCAATAGGGTTTCGGTCTGGAGACATGCTTTTCCAGTCCATCATCTTTACCCTCAGCTTCTTCAGCAAGGCAGTGGTCATCTTGGAGGTGTGTTTGGGGTCGTTATGTTGGAATACTGCCCTGTGGCCCAGTCTCTGAAGGCAGGGGATCATGCTCTGCTTCAGTATGTCACAGTAGATGTTGGCATTCATTGTTCCCTCAATGAACTGTAGCTCCCCAGTTCCGGCAGCACTCATGCAGCCCCAGACCATGACACTCCCACCACCATGCTTGACTGTAGGCAAGATACACTTGTCTTTGTACTCCTCACCTGGTTGCCCCCACACACGATTGACACCATCTGAACCAAATAAGTTTATCTTGGTCTCATCAGACCACAGGACATGGCTCCAGTAATCCATGTCCTTAGTCTGCTTGTCTTCAGCAAACTGGTTGTGGGCTTTCTTGTGCAACATCTTTAGAAGAGGCTTCCTTCTGGGACGACAGCCATGCAGACCAATTTGATGCAGTGTGCGGCATATGGTCTGAGCACTGACAGGCTGACCCCCCACCCCTTCAACCTGCTGGCAGCACTCATACATCTATTTCCCAAAGACAACCTCTGGATATGACACTGAGCACGTGCACTCAACTCCTGTGGTCGACCATGGAGAGGCCTGTTCGGAGTGGAACCTGTCCTGTTAAAGCACTGTATGGTCTTGGCCACCATGCTGCAGCTCAGTTTCAGGGTCTTGGCAATCCTCTTATAGCCTAGGCCATCTTTATGTAGAGCAACAATTATTTTTTTCAGATTCTCAGAGAATTCTTTGCCATGAGGTGCCATGTTGAACTTCCAGTGACCAGTATGAGAGAGTGAGAGTGATAACACCACATTTAACACACCTACTCCCCATTCACACCTGAGGGGAGGGAAAATGGCTAATTGGGCAAAATTTGGACATTTTCACTTAGGGGTGTACTCACTTTTGTTGTCAGCAGTTTAGACATTAATGGCTGTGTGTTGAGTTATTTTGAGGGGACAGCAAATTTACACTGTTATACAAGCTGTACACTCACTACTTTACATTGTAGCAAAGTGTCATTTCTTCAGTGTTGTCACATGAAAAGATAGAATAAAATATTTATAAAAATGAGAGGGGCGTACTCACTTTTGTGAGATACTTTGTGTATATATATATATATCGTTTTTTTTTTTTATATATAATTTCCATTTTTCGAACGCAGTCTTAATTCTTTTCTAGATCTTGTGACATCTATGCCGTTTCCACCGCACACAGGTATGGGCTATAATGTTAACATTGTTATCCATGAGTTATCGTATTCTAAGATCATATTTATTTATCAAATTTCCATTCTTCTAAAGCAGTTTTTATTCTTTTCTAGATATTGTGACTTCTACACCAATTCCACCAGCTTCCAATCAAACAGGTCTGAGCTTTATCTTATTGTTAACACTGTTATCCATGTATTATCACCATAAAGTATTGGTCATAGCCAGTTCTCACACAATAGTACATTTAGGTATTTCTGTCTTTATCAATAGAATGCAGGTTAAGCATCCAGCAATAATGAAGCCTTGAAAAGCCAATAAGTGCATGAATCTGTCAAAGTCCATCCAGACACAATAATTCTATTCACCACAATAAAGACTTCCACAGTAAGACTAAAATTAGCACATAAAAAGCGCACCAAAAATGCTCCCCATGCATCTCAATGGATGCTTTCACACCGAGGTGTTGCGCTTGCTAGGCGTTGCTAAAAGTCCTGCAAGCAGCCTCTTTTCAGCTTGTTTTGTGCACTCAAAATAGCTCTTCAAAAACACCCATATCCATTGAAAATAATGGTTAAGCGCTTGAAAAACGCTTACTGAGGCTTAAAGAACGCCATTAGAGGGGCGCTATTTATATAGCTAGCGCTTCAAAAGCGCGGCAGAAGCACACACTAAAATCATGGCGTTTTACAGGCTTTTTTTCCAACGCCTTGGTATGAAAGGAGCCTTAGTTTCAGTGTTCCTAAAGGCACTGAACTCAAAACTTCATTCCGTCCCTCAGGGAACAACGAGGGGGATTTACTAAAACCGGTGTACTCAGAATCTGGTGCCGCTGTGCATGGTAGCCAATCAGCTTCTAACTTCAGCTTGTGTAATTAAGCTTTGACAATAAAACCTGGAAGCTGATTGGTTCTATGCAGAGCTGCACTTGATTTTGCACTTTCCAAGTTTAGTAAATTCCCCCAAATGTCTCGACCTTGACAGCTCTACCACAAAGCAGAGAGATGGCTTCCATTCCAAAATCCATTCCAAAATCCAGGTGAAATTTGACAAAAAAAGAATACCATTTCAGGGCCAAACAATCCCCAATCATCCAAGGGTTTAGATAATTATAAAAAAAGGAAAAGAACAGCGCGTGCTCAATTTTCCAATATAAAAGAAAGAAAGAAGAAATGAAAAGCAGCTAGCACTCGATAACTGACCACCCTAAAAAAGCTATAAAAAAGAACAGATGGTTCAGCACTAAAATGCTAATAATGTAGTACTAGTAACGGATGTCTATAGATATAAACAGATGGTGCAAAAGAAATATATATAAAATATTATAATAGCTCAATTTTGTATATATTCCTTTTGCACTTAGTGAATATACAAATGTTTCACTAGTAATCTCCTGGTGAAGTGGAGTAAAGTCCATGAAATGCATTAAGTTTGCAGAGAACGCAATTGAATTATTCATACTGCTCAGGCATTTTACTGGATATAAGCATGTACAGTGTGCTCATAACTTTGCATACCCTGGCAGAATTTATGACTTCTTGGCCATTTTTCAGAGAATATGAATGATAACACAAAAACTTTTCTTTCACTCATGGTTAGTGTTTGGCTGAAACCCTTTATTATCAATCAACTGTGTTTACTCTTTTTGAATCATAATGACAACAGAAACTACCCAAATGACCCTGATCAAAAGTTTACCCCAGTTCTTAATACCGTGTATTGCTCCCTTTAACATCAATGACAGCTTGAAGTCTTTTGCGGTATTTGTAGATGAGGCTCTTTATCTTCTCAGATGGTTCCTGGATAGTGTTGAGCGAACCCGGACTGTAACGTTCGGGTCCGTACCGAACTTTCGGGTGTCCGTGGCACGGACCCGGACCCGGACATTTCAAAAATCGTTCGGGTTCGTGGGCTTGCAATGTCAGGCCCAAGCGAGTTGTGATAGGTCCTTGGTAGACTCTTCTATTTCTCGGAGTAGATGTTTATGGCGTTTTCTGAAGTTCGACAGTAACTACAATTTCCCTCGTTATGTGCCATAATTCTTGACCCCATTTGAAAACTAGTCCCAGTAAACCCATCAAAGACAACAGTAATACTAAGTTTTTCTCATTTGTGTCAACTAACTATTATTTCCCAAAGTCGGTTTGTGATTGGTACTCACTTTCTTTTCAAAAACACAATAGTAAGTATAAGAGACTTTTTACCGGTTCTTCAGTATT
>BLSH010207573.1:295615-336840 GCA_018402905.1 Glandirana rugosa | reverse complement strand
TTGACTCTCCTCATGCTCTGAGGGTGGTTCACCCCCTGAGAGATCCACAGGTGTGACCAATGATGCGCTTTCCAGATCTGAATCCTCCCCGGAGGAAAGAGGGGGTGGTGGGCGTTTTTGAGGAACCCTTGGCACGGGTACCTCTGCCCTGGGAAAGAACTCCCCAAACACTGCCCTCAGCTGTTCCAAAGACACTAGCGTTCCTGGGGTGGATTGTAGATCCGCAGGTACTCCTGCCATAGTATTGCCGGCCTCTGACATTACAGGCTTCCGGCACCCCCACTGTGTAACCACCACCTCAACTCCACCAATCAACCAGGGGGACCCGGGAGGATTGCCCACACCGCTACCAGCACCCAGGAAGGGCCAGCTATACTTGCTGTTTTGATGCCTCAGCACTCCGATCGAAAGAGCAACTGCCCAAAAACTACTGCACGCCAGGATCTTGCTGCTGTGTGTGTGTCAGCCATGCTGTATAAGCGAAAACTGGAAGCCACTTCCTGTTTTTAAGCACTTCCTGTATCCAGGCTGCACTTCCTAGAGCTACCACCGGAGGCCGCCAGACCGCAGGTTGTGAACCACATGGTTTCACAAACAAATGGACGCTGCCATTACACCGCGTGGTCGGCCACGAACGAGCGGTGCTCAAACCTCCATGGCGGTGCCCCGCCGAACACAGCGCTCCGAACGGTCGGTGCAGAGTCGAACGGTCAGTGCAACAGTGCCGTACTGCGGCTGGGGGGAGTGAGAGGGGGGAGAACGGAGGCTTAACCTCACAAGGGTATTACCCCAAACATGTCCCTCTACTGAGCCCCCACCGGTCGGCTTACCACCAAAAGCTGCCCAGATGCCCACTCTCCACGCCCTAAGGCGGCAGAGGGGTCCACTCACCAATCCTCGACGGGCGCAGCGGTAGCCACCGGAGCAGACTTACCATCCCCTAGGGGAGGCATGCTGCTGGCCAGGCCCTTTGGACAGGCGTACCTAGTCACTGGGCTCTAGTGGGGTTTAGCCACTGGCCGCCCGCACGGAACGGGCTCTATGCGGTGTTCACCCCAAAGGGCGGTCGCATAGTGTCGGCCGGACTGGGGAAAGATTTGGATTCGAGATATCCTCTATACCACCAGCCAGCTTCTTGATAGCAGTCTTCATCAGATGATTCTTCAGGAGACCGCAGCTCCCAAAGGGAACCAGGTCTACTCCTTGCACTAGGCAAAAGAAAACTGATGTGCTATGCAGAGCAGGGGGATTATATGCTGAGGTGAGGACGGCCCCCTGGGAGGGGCCAACCTACGCTTTTGTTTGTTTTTGCCTAGTCTACTCCTAGTAGGATGAGCATAACCCCATGTGTCATAAGAAGGCTGTGTCTGTCAGTGAACGGAAGAGAAACATTTTTTTACTTTCTGCTATAAAATATATCCAATAAAAAAATGTAAAAAATCAAATTTCTTCATCAGTTTAGGCAGATATGTATTCTGCTACATATTCTGATTGGTCTGAGCAAAAGTTATAGCGTCTACAAACTATGGGATATATTTATGGACTTTTTATTATTTTTTTATTGTTTTTACTAGTAATGGCGGCGATCATCAATTTTTAGCGGGGCTGTGACATTGCGGTGGGCAAATCTGACACTAACTGACAGTTTTTAAGGACCAGTGATACCAATACAGTGATCAGTGCTAAAAAATGCACTGTCCCTGTATAAATGACACTGGCAGGGAAGGGGTTAACATCAGGGGCGATCAAAGGATTAAGTGTGCTCTTAGGGAGTGCTTTCTAACTGTGGGGGGAGGTGCTGTGACTAGATACAGAGATCCCTGTTCCTGCTACAAGATCTCCATCTTCCTCCCTTTACATAGGCAGACCGCTGTTCTGCTTCCCCTGTGAAGGATCAGCGGGTCATGCGCGCCCCAGCGCCGAAGAGAGGAATCATGTACAGATACGTTATTTTATACACACCATATATTCAGTCACCCTGTATTCAATCAGGCAGGCGCTTGCACCACATAGTTGATGGTAGATGTAACACAGCTTTACCCCGGATGCCTGCATACTTAGATGTGCCTGTTTTAATCATTGTCTTGTGAGTTGCTAAATGTTGTACTTTTATTAAATGTAACCATATTGCTACATTTAGAGGCGCCTCTCTTGTCTTTTATACTCAGTTGTGACGTGACGTTACTTGTATATCAAGTCAAAATGTATTTAAAAATTTAGCTTGTCTTGCAAAATGCTCTCAAACCAAGATTTTGCTGTATATCACCTGGTACAGGCGGTCCTCTAGTTACAAACATCCAACTTACAAACGGAGGGAGACAACAGGAAGTGAGAGGAAATCTCCCCATAGGAAGGGAAATTCACTTCTGTAAGAGTTCTCATGGGAAAAAGAGGTCTCCACTGAAGCTTTATCACCAAGCCTAGTTTCCCCAACAACCCAAAATTTTCCAAATCGGATTATCATTGGAACAGGAAGTGAGGTGAAATCTTCTGAACAGAAACACAGACAGCACAATTACATTACAGGGGTGTTACCCCTTTCCTATGTTATTTCGGCTGGAGCTACACTTAAAAAATGTAGCTGTTCCCACTTACAAACAAATTCAACTTAAGTACAAACCTACAGACCCCATCTTGTTTCTAACCCGGGGACCGCCTGTAATGCTCTAAAAAGTTAATTGAAAATATATAAAAGCGATGGCTTAATTTACAGAACTAGTTTGCATGTACACCGTATGAGCAAATGCTTGTAGACACCTAACCATCACACCTATATCAGCTTGTTAAACATCCCATTCCAAAACCACGCCCGTTACTACAGTGTTCACCTCCATTTATGTGTCTAACAGTCTCCACTCTCCTGTGAAGGCTTTCCACAAGATTTTGGAGTTTGTCCGTGAGAAGTTTTAGCAATATAGCCAAAAGATAATTTGTGAGGTCAGGTACTGGTACTGGATGAGAAGACCTGGCTTGCAATTGTTTATTCCATTCGTGTAATTATAGAGACATTTAGGTTCCCAAGGGGGACTATCTCGGTGCCAACAGATAATGAAGCATAACGTATTAATTAGATAAATTCAATCAATTTTTATTTTCTTTAGTAGTTAAAAGATGAAAATCGCATCATAAAATAGACATTGAACAAAAAAATCCAAGATTATCAGGAATACGTTGATGGTAAGTAACACTGGTGATGATGTCATACAGTTTGAAGAGCAACTCCCAACATGTTTCGCCGAGACATTGGCTTCCTCAGGGGATTCATGTAGACATCAAAAATACTAACATAAAAAGAGAAAGAAGACATACAATAAATCAACAATAATAAAAATAGTCTGCAGTGCTTGTCATTGGATGAACCCCTATCTCCCCCAAGACAGGAGCAACCTCTGAAAAAATCAAACCCCTCGCCCAGAAAAGGGGGGGCCCAGCACTTTGCCCCTGCAGAAGACACCACCAGTCCTGACTGAAAAGAGGTACAAAAAATGTAATAATAACTAAATAGAAAAAAAAAAGGGGGGGGTAAACAACTTACTTGAAAACAGTCTAAGTTTGTAATATGTAATTTTGGAATTAATACAAAGAATCTTTCTTTGCTTTTTTACAGCCACATATGCTGCTGTGAATTGGTTTAGAGGCCCATTTGTTTGACCTCTCTATTTCTCTCGTCTCTCCCTACTTAGTATGCCAATTAGACTGTTTTCAAGTAAGTTGTTTAATCCCCCCTTTTTTTTCTAATCTCTTAAGTTATTATTATATTTTTTGTACCTCTTTTCAGTCAGGACTGGTGGTATCTTCTGCAGGGGCAAGGTGCTGGGCCCCCCCTTTTCTGGGCGAGGGGTCTGATTTTTTTCAGAGGTTGCTCCTGTCTTGAGGCTCGACCGGGTAGGCTCCATGTGGAGTTAGAGGTGAGGTTCACCATCTCTCCCCCCTTGGGGGAGATAGGGGTTCATCAAATGACAAGCACTGCAGACTATTTTTATTATTGTTGATTTATTGTATGTCTTCTTTCTCTTTTTATGTTAGTATTTTTGATGTCTACATGAATCCCCTGAGGAAGCCAATGTCTTGGCGAAACATGTTGGGAGTTGCTCTTCAAACTGTATGACATCATCACCAGTGTTACTTACGATCAATGTATTCCTGATAATCTTGGATTTTTTTCTTCAATGTCCTATTTTATGATGTGATTTTCATCTTTTAACTACTAAATAAAATAAAAATTGATTGATTTTATCTAATTAATACGTTATGATTAGAGTTGAGCGAACCCGGACTGTAAAGTTCGGGTCTGTACCGAACTTTGGGGTGTCCGGGACCCGGACCCGAACCCGGACTTTTCAAAAAAAAGTCTGGGTTCGGGTCCAGGGTTCTGGTAATTTTAATGAAAGTTCTGAAAATTGCTGTAAAAAAATCCAGGAAGGTCCTAGAGGTCTGCAAAAGGAAGGAAAATGGGGGTAAGGGTGGGACAAGTGCCCTACAAAGAAATGGGGACAGGGAAATAACTTTAAATATTTAAAAACAAATAAAAACATAAAAAATGCAAAAATGGAGGTGAATGTGGATCATCTTTAAACTGGGTCTGAAAAGTATTAATTAACAGTAGAAGCCATATTACTGTTCTAAAATCATCTTGAAACTGTCAAAAAAGTATAAATAAGCCGGGAGAACCCATATCACTGTTCTGCAAACATCTGGAAGCTGTGTGTGTCACTTTAAATAAAACCGGGAGAAACCATACTACTGTTCTGCAAACATCTGTAAATGATATCATATCACTGTTCTGCAAACATCTGCAAACTGTGTTTGAAACTATAGCAGAGCGAAACCATATACCTGTTCTTCTCTATGCTGTACTTTCACACACACAGACTTTACAGATGTTTGCAGAACAGATGTTCAGTTAGTCCTGGTTATATTTAAAGTGACACACAGACTTTACAGATGTTTGCAGAACAGATGTTCAGTTAGTCCCGGTTATATTTAAAGTGACACACAGACTTTACAGATGTTTGCAGAACAGTAGTTCAGTTAGTCCTGGTTCTAATTAAAGTGACACAGACTTTACAGATGTTTGCAGAACAGTAGTTCAGTTAGTCCCGGTTATATTTAAAGTGACAAACAGACTTTACAGATGTTTGCAGAACAGTAGTATGGTTTCTCCCGGTTTTATTTAAAGTGACACACACAGCTTCCAGATGTTTGCAGAACAGTGATATGGGTTCTCCCGGCTTATTTATACTTTTTTGACACAGTTTGAAGATGATTTTAGAACAGTTATATGGCTTCTACCGTTAATTAATACTTTTCAGACCCAGTTTGAAGATTGTCCACATCCACCTCCATTTTTGCTTTTTTTATGTTTTTATTTTTTTTTAAATATTTAAAGTTATTCCCCTGTGCCCAGTTCTTTGTAGGTCACTTGTCCCACCCTTACTTCCATTTCCTTCCTTTTGCAGACCTCCTAGGACTTTTCAGGACTATTTTACAGCCATTTTTGTGCCTAAAAGTTTGGGTCCCCATTGATTTCAATGGGGTCCGGGACAAAGTTCAGGTTCTGTCCGGACCCGAACCCGGATTTTGTCCCGAAGTTCAGCCGAACCAGCAGAACCCGGACTATAAGTTCGCTCAACTCTAGTTATGATTCATTGTCTGTTGGCACCGAGATAGTCCCCTTGCGAACCTAAATGTCTCTATAATTACACAAATGATTATGGGATGAGGTGTGTTTAAAAAGAGTGTCCTTGTTAGGGAAAATCCTGCATTTTTTTGACTTTTGCCACTATTTGCGCGTTCATGTGTGTTCGCACGCACGTGCCGGAAACTGCGCCAATCGGCTCTATTTCAGCCGTGCACACCCTACGAGTGCTGTCTAATCTACAGCGTGTGCCCTGTTTTCCTGAGCGTTCTACATACCCGTTATCTGATTCCTGTGACCCGGCCTGCCTGTCTTTGCCTGAACCCTGCCTGTACCGACCCCTGGCTTGCCTACGACCATCCGATTGCCTAATCCTTCTGAACCCCTGCTGCCTGCCCGTTGCCGACCCTGCTCGTCCCTGACTCCGCTACTGTGCCTGCGACCATCTGGTCCCACCAGGTATCCTGCTCTAAACATCAGCACCCTTCCAGCACATCATCTATCCGCTGCTGACGGATACTCCTGGACTTCTACAGGCACTCTTACCCCACCGTCCTCCTGTGGCCACTGTTCCCAACTCCAGCGGTCCCACGAACCGGAGTCGTAGGAGAGGCCACCCCCGACTGTCAGGCTCACTACCAGGTACTTAACAGTCCTATTTGGGAACCATAATCCCTTCCCTTTTTCCTGTTATTTCCATTCATTCCAAAGATTTTCAGTAGGGTTAAGGTCAAGGCTCTGTGCAGGACGCTTGATTTCCTCGACACCAAACTGGTGAAACCATGTCCAAATGGAGCTGGCTTTGTGCAGAGGGGCATGGTCATGCTGGAAAATAGTCTACACCAAAATAATGCCAGAAAATTATCTTAAATGTCTTTGTATGTTGTAGTATTAACAGTACCATTCACTGGAAACACCCAAACTCGATCATTTAGTGGGATCTCCACATATGTTTGTCCATATAGTATAGTTGGTATAAATGCTGAACTGAAAAGGTGTTTTGCTGCTTCTTGAGGAATGTATTCTAGACTTGTCAGTTATTGAATATTTTGAGCCTGCTGAATGGCAAAAATGGCTAAATTCATACCAAATATTGGTTTTAATGGGACAAAACGGTTACGTTTCAGTGCTGGTTTGGTGAAGGCTGAAAGTAGGCTTTATATTGCTGAGTTGTCTTCATAAGTGGTGTCACATCAGGATTTAAGGGTGCCCATAAATATCTGAGGTTGCCAGACATATATGCACAATCTGTCCACCCTTGGGCATCACCATCACCCTGCAGGGTCACACACATGAGAGCTCTCCCCTCAGTCATACAGCTGTAGACAGGATTTTCATTGGACCCATGTCAACTAACTTTGGGCTTGTGTTGGTGGTATCAGTTTGAGATACTTTTGCGATCATTCAGAAATCATTGACATGCGCATCTGACCTGCAGTTGACCTTCTTCTAGCCTGCAGATGATCTTCTTCAAACCTGCAGTTGTCCTGCTTCTGACTTGCATTTGACCTGCAGTTGACCTTCTTCTGACCTGCATTTGACCTGCTTCAAGTAGGATTTGCATTCTCATAGACCTGTATGGGACATGGAAAACCCACTTGAAGTGAACAAAAGCCCATCAACAAAGGCCCTCAACGTCATTCCAGGTCTATGGAAAGTCTACCACGCTGTTACCTCCCTGTAGACAGACTACACCTTCCTTACAGACAAGGGTCCTTCTCTGCAGTGTCCTGGCAGGGGACAGGCTTTTCTACCCAGGTTGTGGCTTGTTTGCACAACTTTTGTTTAAATCAAAATGGAAAAAAATCCTCATATGTACAGTAGATATGCAACAGGACTATGAACTGTTCTGTTCCTGCATGTGGTCTTTTGTCTGTCAGTGTGATATAGCAGAGGGGCTATGCAGAGGCACATTCTATATGAAGGGATTCGTTTCTTTTTTACAGTGGGGAAATAAAGTTAAAGCGTTCATTTATTATACTGATTGATTATAAGAGCAACTCCATTGTAAAGTAATATTATGGGTTTTTTTTTTTCATTTTGACTCAAATCCAAAATTAGCAGATGAATTAAAATGTATACCCCATTCTGTGTTTTAGGAGCTGGATCCCAGAAATTTCAAAATACCTTACTTTGCATAAGTGGATTTGTGTCCCTGGCCTGTCAGGTGGTCAGCATTGGCTTATGGCTGTCTTGCGGTAAGAAACTGTTGAAATAAGTAATTTTTAAATTTTAAAGATGAAGCTTAACCTGCTTATATATTTGCATTCCCTTGTTTCTCCCTCCCAATTATCAACATGCTAAAAAAATATATAACTAAGACCTTTACTTTTCCGTATACAGTGAGTATAGAAAAGAATCACCCCCTTTAAAATAATCACATTTTGTTGCTGTGCCTGAAAGCTGTATTTACTCAGTATAACTTATAACATCCAAGTGAAAGAATTAACACCAACATGTCAGGGGAAAACAAATAATAAAAAAACAAAATCAGTGATTGTAACCTTCTAAAAATAACTTGTAAACTCAATCAGGTATAGCTAATCACCTTCTCAATGGCAAACAAAGCTGTGGTCACTTTGATTAGCTCAGCATGAAAAGAGCTTTCCTGGAGCATTTCAGGCCTTGGTACTGCAACTGAAGCAAACAATCAACTATGGGTGGCAAGGCACCAGGATCTCCAGGATTTGTGGACATGAATAAGTCAGAAGATGGATACAAAAAAAGTTGAAGCACAGTGAAGCCTATTATTAAGAAGTGGAAGGTATCTGAACACAGACCCTCCCGGGATCAGGACGTCGCTCCGAACTGGATGAAAGAGCCAGGTGAAAACTGGTGAGAGAGGCTAGCAAGAGGCCTACAGCAACCCTGAAGAAGTTGCAGGAATTTATGACAAAAAGTGGTCATTGTCATTAATATTACAAATTCTCCACATTGGCTTGTATGGGAGGGTTGCAAGAAAAAAAGTCACTCCTCAAGAAAGGCCACATGCAGTCACCACTGAGCTTGGCCAAAACGCACCTTGAAGATTCTGAGGCCACATGGAAAAAGGTGTTACGGTCAGATGAGACTAGAATTGAATTATTTGGCCTCAACACCAAACCATATGTCTGGCTGAAATCCAACACAGCTCACCATCCAAATAATACCATTCCTACAGTAGAGCATGGAGGTGATAATATCCTGGTATGGGGGTGGTAATATCCTGTTATGGGGGTGGTAATATTCTGGTATGGATCGGGTTATATCCTGGTATGGAGGTGGTAATATCCTGGCATGGGGGTGGTAATATCCTGGTATGGGGGTGGTAATATCCTGGTATGGGGGTGGTAATATCCTGGTATGGAGGGGGTAATATCCTGGTATGGGGGTGTTAATATCCTGGTATGGTGGTGGTAATATCCTGGTATGGGGGTGTTAATATCCTGGTATGGTGGTGGTAATATCCATGTATGGGGGTGGTAATATCCTGGTATGGGGTGGTAATATCCTGGTATGGTGGTGGTAATATCCTGGTATGGTGGTGTTAATATCCTGGTATGGTGGTGGTAATATCCTGGTATGGGGGTGGTAATATCCTGGTATGGTGGTGGTAATATCCTTGTATGGGGTATGCTTCTCTGCAGCAGGGGCTGGAGCACTTGTCAGGATAGGAGACATGGATGGGGCAAAATACCATCAAATTCTTGAGGAAAATCTGCCGCCCTCTGTCAATGGGAAGAAGGTTTACCTTCCAACATGACAATGACCAAAGCACACAGCAACAATGACCACATAGTGGTTGAAGGAGAAAAGGGTGAATGTCCTTGCATGGCCTCGTCAGAGACCAGACTTTAACCCCATTGAAAATCTGCAGTCCACAAACGGCCACCATCAAATGTAACTGAACTTTAGCAGTTCTGCAAAAAAGAGTGGGGAAATATTGCAAAGTCTAGATGTGCAAAATTAGTAGAGACATCCCAACAGACTAAAGTCTGGAATTAAAGGAAAAGGTGGTCCAACAAAATACTGACATGGGGGGTGATCCTTTTTCCAACTCAGTGATTCTGTTTTTAATTTTTTTTTCTTTTTTTTTTTTTCTGACATGTTGGTGTTATATCTTAACCACTTCAGCCCCGGAAGGATTTCCCATGTTTAGGACCAGAGCACTTTTTGCGATACGGCACTGCATTGCTTTAACTGATAATTGCGCGGTCGTGCAACGTTGTACCCAAACAAAATTGGCGCCCTTTTATTTCCACAAATAGAGCTTTCTTTTGGTGGTATTTGATCACCTCTGCATCATATCTGATCACCGCTATAAACAAAAAAAAGTGCCAAAAAAAACAATATTTCTTACTTTTTTGGCTAAAATACAAATCCAAAAAAAAAATATAAAAAAAATGTATTAATTGGTTTTGGCAAAAGTTGCCACGTTTACAAACCATGAGAATTCATTTCTGTCATTTTTACATTTTTTTATTTTTCTTTACTGGTAATGACGGCAATCTGCGATTTTTATCAGGACTACGACATTGTGGTGGACATGACGGACATTTTTGACATTTGGGACCAATGACATTTATACAGCGATCGGAAATTTAAATATTCACTGATTACTGTGTAAATGTCATTGGCAGTGAAGGGGTTAACCTGCAGGGGGTGCTCTAGGGGGTAACTGTGTTCCCTGGGTGTGTTCTTACTGTGAGGGGGCTGGGCTGCCAAGGGCATAAGAGATCTAACTGATCCCAGTGACAGGGATCAGTAGATCTCTTACATGCCACCTGACAGAGTGGCAGGTTCCCCGCTCTTCTTCTGTAGCAGACGATCGTGGGTCGCCATCGGACATCGAATCCAGCCGACCCGCGACCCCGCTCAGGGAGCGTGCGGCAGGCACGAGAGCATGCTCGCCCCCTAGCTGCGCGCGTGTGGATCGCCATTTATAGACGGCAATTCATGCTATGCTGCCAACTTGCAGCAGTAAATCTATGCAACGCGGTCTTTAACCACTTGCTGACCACCCGCCGCAGCGGGACGGCAGCAAAGTGGTTTGTTATCGCAAACCGCCATCACAGGACGGCAGCTGCGATAACTAGCATTGTGAGCGCTCACTGTGTTCCGGGGTGGCCAGGGAGCGGGTAGGGCGGACTCGAACGCCGACGGCTACCAGTGAAAGAACAGAGATCCGTGTATGTAAACACAGATCTCCGTTCTGACAGAGGGAGAAGGGCTGTGATCGCTCCCCTCCCCCTGCCAGCCCAGCCCCCATACAGTTAGAACACGCCCAGGGAACACAGTTAACCCTTAGAGCGCCCCCTCCAGGTTAACCCCTTCACTGCCAATGGCATTTACACAAAAATCCGTGCATTTTCATAGAAATGTCCGCTGCAATATCGCAATACCACTGAAAATCGCAGATCACCGCCATTAGTAGTAAAAAATAAAAAAACCCAGAAATGAATTCTCACCATCCGTAAATGCGGCAACTTTTGCGCAAACCAATCAATAAACACCGATTGCGATTTTTTTTTTTTTTTACCTCTTTACTCTTTTTTTGTTTATAGCGGCGATCAGAAATGACGCAGAGGCGATCAAATACCACCAAGATAAAGCTCTATTTGTGGGAAAAAAGGGATGCAAATTTAGTTTGGGTACAACGTCGCACGACCGCGCAGTTGTCAATTAAAGCGCCGCAGCGCCGAATCGTGAAAAGTGCTCTGGTCCTAAACTGGGAAATCCTTCCAGGGCTGAAGTGGTTAAAATGCATTGAGTAAATACAGCTGGATAAAACAAGAACTGTGTCTGTCTTCATTTCAGGCTGCAAAGCAACAACATGTGATTGTTTTAAGGGGGGGGTGATTCTTTTCTATACCAGTTGTACCTTATTTTAAACCCAGTGATGCCATTACCAGGTCTCTGTGCTTCTCTATGCATTGCAGACAAATGATGGTGAGTGGGAGGGGCCGGCAAGGTACTTCCTGAAAACATCACAGCACCCGGCCTCAGTGCTCCTCTGATGCAAGCAGCAGGCTGGTTCTTGGGAGGACTTCTACAAATATTAAAATGTCTTGATGGGTGGGCGTCCGTTTTGGAGGGGGAAGACATTCCTAGGCTGTATTTGCTAGATTCGTGCACAGCGGAAAATTTAGTTTAGTTTTCATGCATTGTATGTGTTATGTTACGTTAATTAGTTTTCTGATCATTTGCGTGTCGATATTCGTTATACCGAATCGATTCGTTTTCTATGTACATCGAATCGATTATTGGGTTATTTGTGGATGTGTTTCGGATTTTCGAATTTCCGCTTTTCAAAATGTTGAATTTTCCAAAATGTCGATTCTCCGAATTTTTGAATTTCAGATTTCGAATCTTCGGATTTTCGAATTTTCCAAAAATATTCAAAATGAAATATTATTTATTTCAGGTACTTGTATAGCGCCGTCAATTTACGCAGCGCTTTACATATACATTTTACATTCACATCAGTCCCTACCCTCAAGGAGCTTACAATCTAAGGTCCCCAACTCACATTCATATACTAGGGCCAATTTAGACAGGATAGAATTTACCTACCTGCGTGTCTATGGAGTGTGGGAGGAAACCGGAAATATTTGTGATAACGATTCGCAGTTTGGAAAATCATTGGTTTATTGAATCCATTAATGCCCAATAACAATATCTCTTCTCCTCGGCTCAAATACAATACAACTCCCTTCTCACTCAGTTCTCAGGCATGCACTTTGCCAGTAATCCAACCTCCAGCCATGGGCGTCCGCAGAACTTTTTCCAAGGGGGGGGGGGGCATAATTTCAAGGTCATCCATGCTCTGCCCCTTTTTGACAATGTCATAATTACATTATCACGGTCAGAGACTGCAGACGTAGTACAGAAGGTGGTCAGAGACTGCAGACATGATCCAGGAGATGGTCAGAGACTGCAGACATGATCCAGGAGATGGTCAGAGACTGCGGACATGATACAGGAGACGGTCAGAAACTGCAGACGTGGTACAGGAGACAGTCAAAGACTGCAGACATGGTACAGGAGACGGTCAGAGACTGCAGACGTAGTACAGGAGATGGTCAGAGACTGCAGCCATGATCCAGGAGATGGTCAGAGACTGCAGACATGATACAGGAGACAGTCAGAGACTGCGGACATGATACAGGAGACGGTCAGAAACTGCAGACACAATCCAGGAGATGGTCAGAGACTGCAGACGTGGTACAGGAGACAGTCAAAGACTGCAGACATGGTACAGGAGACGGTCAGAGACTGCAGACATGGTACAGGATACGGTCAGAGACTGCGGACATGGAACAGGAGATGGTCAGAGACTGCGGACATGGAACAGGAGACGGTCAGAGACTGCGGACATGGTACAGGATACGGTCAGAGACTGCGGACATAGTACAGGATACGGTCAGAGACTGCGGACATGGTACAGGATACGGTCAGAGACTGCGGACATAGCACAGGAGACAGTCAGAGACTGCAGACATAGCACAGGAGACAGTCAGAGACTGTGGACATGGTAAAGGAAACGGTCAGTTAAATATGCGGTAGGTAGTGTGGAACTGGTTAACGAATGAATGAATCATGTCCAATTCATTTGTTATTTTTGCTATAATTTCTTTCATATTTGTTGATATTCGTTATTTGTTTTCTTCGGACATTCGAATGCATCCAAATGTCTGAAAAATGCAAAATTCGGCCGAAATTCGATTAGTTACGAAACGGATTGCACAGGTCTAGTATTTGCATACAGACCACCCTAGGTAACACTGACATTTGATGCTGAACCTTAGTCATGTGCATTTGGTTTCGTTCCAAATTAGTTTTTCAACTAAATTCAATAAATTTGTTAATTCAGAAATATTCAAATTAACGAAAACCTGTTTAACGATTTTTTTCGAAAATTCAAAAATCCAAAAATTCGAAATCTTGTAAATTTTGAAAGTCCAAAAATCTGAAATTCGGAAAAAAAATAAAAAGGAAAATCCGAAATAACAAACTTTTAATAACTATTGCTAACTATTAAATTATAGGTATTGGAATTTCCTTTCATATTTGTCTGTTAGAGAACGAATATGAATTTATCCAAAGTTACGAATTGTCCGAAATAACGAATGCCGCGTCTAAACGAATGGAACATAAATAATAATAAACAATAATAATAATAATAAAAACGTATTTATTATGATTAATTTGTTACATTCCATCTGTTTAGATGCAGCATTCATTATTTCGGATAATTCATAATTTCGGATAAATTTGTATTCATTCACTAACAGCTAAATTTGAAAGGAAATTCCAATACCTATAATTTAATAGTTGGTCATTATTAGTTAGTTTCAAAAGTTATTATTTCGGATTTTCAAATTTTCGGATTTATGTTCTTATTTTAGAATTTTCGAATCTTCGAATTTTTGAATTTTCAAATTTTTCCAAATTTATTCCAAATAACGAATTTCGATCTTAACAAATGACCCAAAAAACCGAAAAAAAAGATGTGAAGCCAAAATTAACACATTTTTCGGCAGTGCACATGTCTCCCGAGCCTCCACGTTTGAAAGATTTGAAATCCAATGGATGAGAGAAGGAAAAAAACAGCGCTGGTTTTTTGTTTGTTTTGTTTTATTCATATACTAGCTTCCACTGGTGCTTTAGATCTCTTTCACACTGAGGCGCTTTTCAGGCGCTTTTATACATGAATGGTTCTCTTTTTCTTAAGGTCACGTTGTCATGTAACCTTTAAAAAAAGCGTGCCACTTGTGCCTCAAAAGCGCTTGAAAAGCGCCGCACAATCGCCCAACATTTTGCGGGCAGTTTTTTTAAGCACCTCAGTGTGAATGGGGTGTCACCATTACAGCTGCACTTGCTTCACTTTGCACACCAATTATTTTCAGATGAGGTAGTGGCACTATTGTTGTACTTCTAAACTGCCAGTAAAGGATTGGGCGCTTTTAAAGAGCTTTTCTGGCGCTTTTGAAGAGCTTTTCAGGTGCTTTTGAAGAGCTTTCCATTCATTTCAATGGAGAGGAGCGTTTTTCACCGCCCTGCCAGCGCACTGCCCAGTGTGAAAGCAGTCAACGATTTTAATGGAAATAGAATTCCGTGAGCTTTTCAGGTACTTTTTTTAGCGTGAAAGCGCCTGAAAAGCGCCTCAGTGTGAAAGGGGTCTTAATGAATGAAAGGGGCGGTGCCAGGGACAGTCAGCATGGGGGAGGAAAGAGCTAGATGATGCTGGATGTCCTCCAGCCAGGAAATGAGGCGGGGCTCTATCTGACTTGCTGCAGCCTCTAATGCACATGGTGAGAAGCTCACAGTGTGCAGTGAAATCAGAGGAAGTTGTTTCAGTCCAGGAAAGGAGGCGGTACAGCTGTGCAAGACTGAGGGGAAGGCTGGAGGTCAGATTTAAACCATATATACCGTATATTCCATAAGTGGAAGGACCAGTAAAGTGATTGTGGAAGCTATAAGAGAAGGACCTGGACATTTTGGCAAAGAATATCATTGCTGTTATTTACCTTTACAGGAATTGTGAACAACCCAGTTTGGTTCGGTCTCACCGTTTCCTGCACAGCGATCCTGAGTGCATTCCAAATTATTTCATCATTTAAATGTAAGTTTTATTTCTCGATTGATAAGCTTGTCATTGCCAGAAATCCATAAAACCTCACTTAAAGCGACTTTGTCACCTCACGCTCTGATAATTGCCTTGCCTGTAGACATGCGCAATTCGTTTCATTGAAATTCTGACAATTTTTCATTTTTCGGAAATTCGGATGTATTTGAATTTCCGAATTACAATAGGACCGAATTTCAACGAATCTGAAATAATGAAAAAGAAAAAAAATTTGGACGGAATTCGCATTTGAACCGGTTCGAATAGTTGTCGAATCAATTTCAAATCGTTTTCGAATTCGAAAAAGTTTTCAAATTTCCAAAGAGAATAAAACAGAATAGAAAATAAAAGAATAGAATATAATAGACATGAACAGAATATAATAGAATAAAAAAAAAAGGAATTGAATAAAATAAAAAATATAACCATCTTCTGAAATTCAAATTTCGAATAGAATACATTTGAATTTTAATACATAAGAAAAGAATAAAAATGAATAGAATAAAAAAAATTAAATAAAATAAAAAATATAACCATCTTCTGAAATTCAAAGAATAGAATAGAATAGAAAAGAAAAAAAAGAATAGAGTAGACTATAATAGAACAGAAAAGTATAGAATTAAAAAGAAAAAAAAAAAAACAATAGAGTAGAAAGAATATAAACATTTCCCAAAATTCAAATAGACTCAATTTGAATAGAATAGAAAAGAATAAATTAGAATAGAAAATAACAGAAGAGTATTGAAAAAACAACAGAATAGATTAAAATAGAAATATAACCATCTTCAAAAAATTTGAATTTGGAATAGAATAAATTTGAATTTAAATACATAAGAAAAGAAAAGAAAAAAAAGAATAAAATAGAAAAAAAAAAGAATAGAGCCCATTCATTTCATATGGGCTCAAATCGCACCACAAAGATAGCATTTGCACTGTACTTGTGCAAATATTGGGTATCAGCACAACCCTAGCAGCTAGGTAACCGACACTTAGGGGGGCGGGGATGTCGCTCCCTTGGTCATGTGGCCTTGGAACCATTTGGAAAACATAGATAAAGGGCCAGTTCACGCCATAGAAACGCAGCCCGGGTGCATTCTGGATGCTTTTCTGCATGCACATTTTTGATGCGTTTTTGATGCAGTCCAGTGCATTTCCCCCCCCCCCTTTTTTCTTAACCTAAAATAAAGACATGTGAGTTCCATTGCGTTTTTGGTACGTTCTGTGCGTTTTTTATGCATTTTACCACGTTCCAGTACAGTTCAGTGCAGGAAAAATGCAGCATGTTCTGCTTTTTTTCTGGAACTGGAACGCACTGGTGTGAACTATGCCATTGAAAACTGTATAACCTACTTTCCATGCGTTTTTGATGCAGGAAAAAAATGCACTGGATTGCATGTGGTGTGAACTAGCCTAAAGCGGTATTACAACAGATGCAACATGTCATGCAATCTAATAATTTGGCTCACCTTCGTCATTCAGGTGTTAAGTCGGACTGTCTCGAAAAAGTGAAGTTTGGACTGATGACCTTCCTGCAACTTGGCTTTACAGGATTCGTAGTGTTTGCTTTTTACCCGACCCGTAAGTCATTAGTTCATATTAATATATTTAAAGCTCAACATCACCATTTAATGCAGTTGTGAATTCATTTTAAAATAATAAAATGTATTTTATATACAGCTAGTATAAGTACCTGACCAGGGGCAGACTGACCATAAGGGCTCTCTGGCACTGCCCTGGGGCCCATGGCCAGTAGGGGGCCCCATGAGAGGCTCCTTGTACTTCAGTCCTAAGGAATCTGTGCTGATCCTGGAGCCCAGTGCCAGACCAAGTTCCAGCACTGAGCTGCGGTACCTGGCCTGACAGGGGCACTCTAGCGTGGGCACTCAGGACACCTTCCCCACATCTGTAGGGGCGAACATATGTAATGTGGGCACAGTGCAATAAGTAGGTGGTGTTTTGTTTTGGCTTGAGTGTGGACAGGGACACAGGGTGGCCCCATGACCTTCTATTGCCCGGGGCCCCATGGGTTGTCAGTCCACCCCTGTATCTGATTCATATTGAAGCCATCCTGGGGTGAAGGAATCATTTCACAGATCCTTTTTAGCGCTACCCCCGCAGGAGCCACTGGTTTGGTCCAAAAGCTCTTTCTCTTCCGTTCACTGACAGATGCAGCATTCTTATGACACATGGGGTTATGCTCATCCTACTAGGAGTAGCCTAGGCAAAACAAACAAAAGTGTAGGTTGGCCCCTCCCAGGGGGCCGTCCTCACCTTGGCATATAATTCCCCTGCTCTGTATAGCACATCAGTTTTTATTTGCCTAGTGCAAGGAGTAGACCTGGTTCCCTATGGGAGCAGCGGTCTCCTGAAGATTCATCTAAGGAAGACTGCTATCAAGAAGCTGGCTGGTGGTATAGAGGATATCTTGAATCCTAATCTTTCCCCAGTCCGGCCAACACTATGCGAACCCCCTTAGGGGGGCCCACCGCATAGCACCCGTTCCGTGCGGGCGGCCAGTGGCTAAAACCCACTAGAGCCCAGGGACTGGTTCGCCTGTCCAGTGGCCTGGCCAGCAGCATGCCTTCTTGCGGGGAGATAGGTCTGCTCCGGGTGGCTACCCACTGCGCCCGTCGGATTGGTGAGTGAACCCCTCTTCCGCCCTAGAGGCATGGAGAGTGGGCACCTGGGCAGCTCTGTGGTGGTTAGCCGGTGGGTGTCTGTTCGAGGCCTTCCCCCCATTCCCCTTCCCCCTCAATCCCCCGCAGACACCTTTGCACTAACCGTTCGAATCTGCACCGACCGTCTGGAGCAATGTGTTAGGTGGATCGTCGCCATTGGATTTTGGAGCACCGCTCGTTCGTGGCCGACCGCACGTGTGTAATGTAGCGTCCATTGTTTGAGAACCATGTGGGTTCCAGCCTGCTCTCTGGCGGCCTCCAGTGGTCGATTGGGAGAACTGCAGTCCTTGTGCAGGAAGTCCTTAAAAACGGGTGTGGGCTTTCGGTTTTTGCTTGGACAGCATGGCTGACACACAGTAACAAGCTCCTGACGTGCAGCAGTTTGTGGGCATTGCTCTTCGGTTGGAGTGCTGAGGCATCAAACAGCAAGTATAGCTGGCGCTTCCTGGGTGCTGGTAGCGGTGGGTATAATCTGCCCAGGTCTCCCTGGCTGATTTGTGTGGTAGAGGTGGTGGTTACACAGCGGGGGTGCCGGGCTGAGATGTCAGAGGCCGGCAATTCTATGGCAGGGGTACCTGCAGATCTACAGTCCACCCCAGGAGCATTTGTGTCCTTGGAACAGCTGAGGGCAGTGTTTGAGGAGTTCCTCCCCCGGGCAGGGGTGCCCTCAGCGGGCGAAGAGGATCAGAAAGCGATAGTGGAAGCACTGATCACTGATATTCGCGACTCTATGCGACTGGACCAAACAGGGGAGTCGCATTAGTCCGCATATGTTTGTGGACCGCTTAGACCCCCTAGGTCCCCTAGTGCTTACCCTTATGATCAGGTGTTTGAACAGGCAGTGTTCAAGGAATGGCATAAGCCACCAAGTTCCTTGGCTTTGCCTAAAAGCTTTGCTGTTCGCTACCCCTTTAAGGAAAGCTTTACTAAGAGATGGGCTTCCCCGGTGGTGGACCCTGCCGTGGCTCGTGTGAATAAGGCAACCACCATCCCCTTGGAGGGGTCGCCATCCTTTAAAGAGGCGGCCGATCGCCGCACAGAGACAGTGTCTAAAGCACTATTCTTGTTGGCTGGGTCAGCCAGCGCTAGCAACTGCCATGGCGGCACAGTCTCTTCGTGAGCACGCTGCCGAGCTGCGCACTAGTTTGTCTGGTGAATGTGTACAGGCTGAAGTACAGCGAGTGCAACATTTGGAAGAGGGTCTCCGCTACATATGCCATGCTGCTTTGGATCTTCTCCCCATATTGTCAAAAATGTCTGTTTGTTCAATTGTTATCAGGCGGGTGCTGTGGCTCCGCTCTTGGTCGGGCTACCAGGCTTCAAAGAAAGCTCTGGAAGACCTGCCCTTTCAGGGAGGGCGTCTGTTTGGCCCACTGTTGGATAAAATTATTAAGGATTTCACGGGAGGGAAGAGTACTTTCCAGAGCCGAAGTGACGAGATCGTCTTCGTAGGCAGGGTCCTGTCTCTTCTGGTCAGAAGTTTTTTCGGGCGCCCGGCCCAGCGGCTGCCTCCGCATGATGGGTTGCCCCAACCCGCCTTTATGGGTGGGGGGCCGGTTTCTGGGGGTTGCAAGCTCTGCCCCCAGAAAAGTCCTTCCCCTCAAACGCAGGAGCGTCAGGGGGCGCTTCTAGGCGCCGGTCAGGCGCTCAGCAGTCAGAAGTCATCATTAACGCTGGTTTGCCGGCTGGAGTACCTAGGTCTGTTTCCGGACATGGTACGAGCAAGCATCTAACGCTTCAGGCTGGGCAAACCCTGTGATCGCTCCAGTGGTTCTCCTCCTTACGGTTCTGTATGCGGGTGTTGGGGCTCAGGGTGTCGACTTGCGAAGCAATACCTTACGCCCAGAACACTCGGATCCTGCGAGAGGCAATGTTGTCACGGTAGGACAAATCTCCTCTATCTCTGGACAGGCCGATCAAGTCAGAGTGTCAGTCCCGGGAACCCTTGGTTTGGGGGATTCAGGTTCCGGCCCTAAAGGGGGGGAGAAGTGGTCCTCCCCTCAATTGGTCGATGTAGGTACCGGAACTGAGAGTGAGCAGGCTTTACCTGTCCCGTTGGACAGAGAGGCTGCGCCGCCCGGTTCTGGTTCAGTCGGTCAATGCCACGGAGGTGGCGTAGGTAAACCATTAGGGTGGAACAAGAAGCACAGCAGCAGCCGCGGACACGGCTCTGATCCTTCGGGGGGCAGTGCTTCACAGGCCTCGGGGTCAGTATCGGTTGCTGTACATTTTTCCTCCTCTAACCAGGTATTGAGGGAGAGGGGTGTCTCTGACTCCGTAATCCCTACTATGATAAAAGCACGCAAGAGTTCCTCACGTAAGAATTATCATAGGACTTGGAAGGCCTATATTACCTGGTGCGAGGCAGGGGGTTGGAACCCCCGCTCTTATAGAGTATCCAGAGTACTGTCAACCTGGCATTAAATACGCTTAAAGGGCAGAGTTCGGCCCTGGCGGTTCTTTTTCAATGGCCCTTGGCATCTCATTCATTGATCCGTACATTTGTACAGGGGGTACGTCATGTGGCTCCTCGGATACGGTCACCTTTGGCACCGTGGGATTTGAATCTGGTGCTTTCTGTGTTGCAGAAGCCACCATATGAAAGAATTAGGGACACTCCCTTACAGTTGTTTTCGCAGAAGGTGGCCTTTCTGGTGGCTATCACATCCGCCAGGCGGGTGTCGGAGTTAGCTGCATTATCCTGCAGGTCACCTTACTTGGTCCTCCATAAGGACAAGGCAGTTCTGCGGCCTTCCCCTTCGTCTCTTCCGAAGGTGGTTTCTTCCTTTCATTTAAATGATGATATTGTTCTCCCCTCATTGTGCCCGCACCCGTCACATACTAAAGAAGTTGAGCTGCATTCTTTGGATGTGGTGAGGGCCTTGTGGGTGGATTTAAGTTCTACAGCTTCCTTTCGGAAGTCTGATTCTTTATTTTTGCTGACGGAAGGGTCGCGCAAAGGTATGGCGGCCTCGTCAGCTACCGTATCTCGTTGGATACGGAAGACCGTGACTCATGCATATGAGATTCGGGGTAAGGTTCCCCCGTTCCCAGTCACGGCTCATTCCACCAGGGCAGTTAGTACTTCCTGGGCGTTTAGACACCAGGCTTCGGTGTCTCAGGTGTGCAAGGCAGCTACTTGGGCCTCAGTGCACACGTTTACTAAGTTTTACAAAATTGATGTTTCGCATCCTCGGATGCTGCTTTTGGCCGCAAGGTGTTGCAAGCGGCAGTATAGGCGTGGTTAGCGCCGCCTGAGAGGGCGTTTTTCTGTTGGGTACAGTTGTTATGATTTGCCCACCCCTCTTCATTGGCACAGCTTTGGGACGTCCCCATGTGTCATAAGAAGGCTGCGTCTGTCAGTGAACGGAAGAGAAAAAGGGATTTTTTTGTATAACTTACCGTAAAATCCTTTTCTCTGAGTTCACTGACAGACGCAGCACCCACCCCTCTGCGTTGGTTTTGTATGGCTTGTTACAAACTGATGTGCTGTACAGAGCAGGGGGATTATATGCTAAGGTGAGGGCGGCCCCCTGGGAGGGGCCAACCTATTTGTTTGTTTTGCCTAGGCTACTCCTAGTAGGATGAGCATAACCCCCCCCCATGTGTCATAAGAATGCTGCGTCTGTCAGTGAACTCGGAGAAAAGGATTTTACGGTAAGTTATACAAAAAATCCCTTTTTCCCCAGTAGTTTTTCTACCAACCAGGCACACAGTCTCCGTCCCTACTCTGGATCAGTCTAGGGGTTATTCTGTTTAATGCTTTATTGAAAAAAAACTGAACTTGGATGGATGCAGAGGTAACTGTGGGATACTCCAGCAACCTTAAGTAGTATCTTGAGGACACTTCCACCTAAAGATTCTGAGCACAGTTCTTGCAGTAGATGAGCTACACAGGGACACCATGTACAATGTCCACTTTTTTTTTAACAAACAGAATTGTTCTTTATTGAAAAAGATGTTGAAAACAAATATAGCAGGTATTCTAGGTTACAGCTGTCAAGGTACAAAGGAGTCATCTTAACAATCAAGTCAAATCAATACATTACCCAAAATCCAAAGGAACCTACAGTTAGTAGCCACTATCCCAAAGGGAACAAAAATGTAATTGATCCCTTAGGGACAAGGTCATGTACAATCCACCCATGGCTGCCATATTTTGTCATATTTCCGGGGAAAGTTCCTACTAATAAACGTCAACTCGTACATCGGCAAAACTCCATTAACAAATGAGTCCCAGGAGGATAACGTAGGAGAGGAGGGAGATGACCACTTGAAGAGTATTTCCTGTTTTGCATAATGCAGTAAATAGGAAATCAACAACTTAGTATATCTAGGTCTCTGCTCATCATCATGAATAATAGTGCTAACTGTAGACGGGTATTGATGGTTTCAAACACCGCCGTCCAAAACCGTGCCACCCATGGACATGTCCACAACATATGAAAATAGGTGCCCTCAGCTGGTACAGTCAGAGGACCGCTGTGGATAGATTCTGTGCAATCTATGTGGCGTGATGTATACTCTATGGAGAAATTTAGCTTGGATTAATTTGTCTTTGGATCATCAGCCTGGAGCTGTCCTCAAAGCTTTCCTCCCATATTTCCCTATCCAATGTAGGGATATCAGCGTGCCACCGTTCCTATAACCTATCTACCTTAGGTGTCTGCACCCTGAGAAGAGCCAAATAGAGTACCGATAAGGGTTTAGTTAAGGATTCCTGCGTCAAAAGTTCCACAATTGGGTCAGTCTCAAGCACAGGGGGATTCGGGAACTAGGAAAATTTCCTCCAAGTGCAGGCTGAATCTGATGCAAGAGGGATATCGTCAGAACTCAGTCACAGGGATCTCACACACCGGTCTGTACTGACTACAATCCTTGGATAATTGGATGCCTCCTTCCAATATGTTCCAGACATATCTCATGTAAGTTCTCAAGACCAGATCTCCAAAAGAAGTACCTCAGTCAACGCCAGCAGGTTTCAGTAGAATAGGCCCCCCAGTTAGCCAGTTGAGACCTTGATGAGCAGTAGAAAAGCAAAGCTGGACAGCCCTTGAGGCTGAGATCTTCTCCTCCTGGACAAGGAATCTCATCAGTGCAGCCTCATCAGTGCCCATCAGTGCAGCCTCATCAGTGCCCATCACTGCAGCCTCATCAGTGCCCATCAATGCAGCCTCATCAGTGCACATCAATAAAAAGAAAAATTACTTATTTGCAAAATTTTATAACAAACTAAGAAACGCTTTTTTTTTTCTTCAAAAATTTTGTTCTTTTTCCATTTGTTTAGCAAAAAAAAAAAAAAACCCAGTGGTGATTAAATATTACCAAAATAAAGCTTTATCTGCATCAAAAACATGATAAATATTTACAGTAACTGCCTCCCTGGGACATGGCACGACTTTGATCTCGGTAAAAAGTTGATGATGCGGCTTTTTACCTATGTGATCAGCTGTGTCCAATCACAGCTGATCACGTGTGAGCAAGGAAATGCCGGTTATCAGCATTCCTCTCCTCACATTGAGAATGTGTGAGGAGAAGAGAGCCTATAAACAGTATCTCCTCACATGGGAGATCTGCACAGATAATCAGTGCCCTGGCTATCAGTGCAACCCCAATAGTGCCCATTAGTGATGCCAGTAGTGCCCAGCAGTAATGCCAATCGTTGCCCATCAGTGATACCAATCTGTGCTCATCAGTGATGCAAGTCAGTGCTGCCTTTCAGTGCCGCCTATCAGTGCCGCCCATTGGTGTTCATCAGTGCTGCCTGTCATTGGCCATAAGTGCCGCCCATCAGTGCCACATATCAGTGCTCATCAGTGCCGCCTATTAGTGCCGCCCATTGGTGCCCATCAGTGATGCCTGTCATTGGCCATAAGTGCCGCCCATCAGTGCCGCATATCAGTGCTCATCAGTGCCGCCTATCAGTGCTGCCCATCAGTTCAGCCTCATCAAGAAAAACGATTTTGTTTTTTTTTTCTTCAAAATGTTTGGTCTTTTTTATAAAATTGATGTCCTTTTTTTCCCGACAAATGGAACTTTCTTTTGGTGGTATTTGATCACCACTGCGTCATTTCTGATCACCACTATAAACAAAAAAGAGCAACAATTTTGAAAAAAAACAATTTTTTACTTTCTGCTTTAAAACATACCTAATAAAAAATGTAAAAAATCTAATTTCTTCATCAATTTAAGTCAATACGTATTCTGCTACATAATTTTGGTAAAAAAAAATCCCAATAAGAGTATATTGATTGGTTTGTGCCGAGCAAAAGTTACAGCGTCTACAAACTATGGGATAGATTTATGAACTTTTTTTTTTTATTGTTTTTACTGGTAATGGCGGCGATCTGCGATTTTTAGCGGGACAGCGACATTGTGATGGACAAATCTGATACTAAGTGACACTTTTTGGGGACCAGTGACACCAATACAGTGATCCGTGCTAAAAAAAAATGCACTGTCGCTGTATAAACAAATGGAGAGAACCCTCATAAGTGGGACTTTTAGGCACTAAGTCAAAAAGTACAGTAGAAAGAAAAGATTGGAAAGGTTATTAAAGGTTTATAGATTATTTATTGTTACACAAAAATTACAAAAAGAACCTGACAATACATATTAAAAATAGGTTGGGTACCAGGACTAGATAGAGTATATTAGCAAAAAGTCACCAAACAAAGAATGATGATGGAAAACACCCAACGTGTTTCGAAAATTGATTTTCTTCTTCAGGAGTGCATGAACATGAGCAAAAGGGAACAATTTGCTTTCTTTTGAGATGGTAAATGTGTCTAGAGAAAATACCCAACGTTTTAAAATAAGTTGCAAGTTGTCCTCTGAGGGTCACCAGGGGGCACCAGGGGTCATTGCCAGAGCAGTGATCCAAAGGGGTCAGATGGTTTCAGTATAAAAGTGAATATCATATGTGCCAAATCTGAAATGTCCAAGCACAGCAAGCAATACTTGGGGATGCTTCAATTAAAGGGTCACCGAAAGTTAATGAGGAGATATTGTATCATATGACACATGCAAGGGTGTAACGATAGGGGTTGCAATTGCAACCGGGCCCCATGGTCCAGGGGGCCCATGTGCCTTCCTTGTACACATGGATAGGAGGGATGGTGGGGGTGGCATTTAGAGGACCCAATCTCCTCCATTTTCCTCTATCCAGTTTCCTTGCCTTCTGCTGTCCCCAGGGTCCCTGTGTGCTTCCCTGGTCCCCCACAGAGCTGCTGTCTTCCCCCTCCTCTCTCCTGCCAGCTGCTGTAGAAGATGTGTCATGATGGAGAGATGGGAACGTGTCGGTAAATTTGTCATTTACCAGCTATTTCCTTTTCTGAATGGACAGAGTCAGTGATTGGTACCAATTGGTTCATTCATAACTGAAGCATAGTAAACTATTTTTTACTATACTTCCATTTCTGAATGAATGGGAGGCTCGGTGCACAGCTATTCCTGTCCATTCATTCTGTGCAGCTGAGGCTACACAGATGGAAATTGAGAGCTGAAGTTTGTTTGGACCCCCTGATATCTCATCAAAGCCCCCCAACAGGGCCCCTAAAAAAAATTGTAAAAAATCGTAAAAGAGACAAAATGAAATGGTAAAAAAGAATAAAATTAAAATTAAAATTAAAAACTACTGACACCAGTGAGGGAACTATCAGCCCCGCTGGGAGTAAAGGGTACCAGGATCAGTGGGAAGAGGGAAGGGCCCTGGTCAGGGGTCAGGGGGGCCCTTCATAATTTCTTGCACCGGGGCCCTGAAGGTTCTAGTTACACCTCTGGACACATGGATTTCTTCCATTTTCTGGGTGCAGTTTCCATATAGTCAGACATCATGCAATGATCATGATGTATTTGTCCATAAGGTTATGGATCCACCTTTATAGATAGACAAGAAAGAGGGAAAAGGGAATGGTTGGGAGTTTTAGATAGGCACCAAAAAGGCAGCAAAATGTAAAAATGTACAAAACTGTAATGATTACAGATAAAAAGCATAAAATCATATCATGCCTGGCAGTGCTCATACGCCCTGATTTCTCCCTGTAGGCTTTTCCCTCTTTCTTGTTAACCTCCCTGGATGATTATTTCAGATTTTAGGTGCTGAAAGCGGTACAATTATTTTGCATGAAAATTTGGCGTTTTATATTGTAGGCCTGTAATTCTTAGCAATAACTCACTTAAATCTGTCCAAAGAAGACATCCCGGGTATGAAAAAGTTTGAAAAATGAAATCATAAATTATAATATAACAAATAACTAAAAATAATTATCAAAAATAATAATATAATAGTAATAAAATGTATTCAATAATGTAATCAAACCAAAAACACAGAAATTTGCTCAGTTGCAGAATTGTCACTGTCGTCACTTTCAGTTTCTGATGATAAATTTCCCCGAAAATCAGTATCACTCAATTCTGCAAATGATTCTTATTTACTATCGCTGTTTTCTAGCTGATCAGAAACCACTTTTGACGTAAAGGGACACTTTTTGGTTGCTATGGACATGCTCATGTTTCCAGGCAGAAAGAATGACATTTATTATATAAAAGTGCATGCAGGGCACTGGGCAAACCACTAGGGACAAAGGGGATGTGAAATGTTTTCATACAGTAATGTAATCTTACAGATTATAGTGTACTGTATGTGCTGTGTGTTTCACTTTTTGAATTTCCCGCCGGTCTCTGTCCAAGTGCGACGCGACACTTGCAGGGAATGGAGCCCGGCACACAGAGGCATCGGGCGGAGGACACGGCTCACAGACACGGCGGGGGACATCGCTGGATCCAGGGGACAAGGCGAGTAGCGCTGCCTGGATCCAGCGATGCGATCCCGAGTGTGGCTCGGGGTTACCATTCTTGGTACTGAAAATCCACCCCGAGCCACACTCTGGAACACCGCCAGGGAGGTTAATATAATTTGGGATGTGGCACCATTTTTTGGCTGTATTTAGACAACTGGATGTATTTGTCTCACTTTATAGATAGACAAGTCAGTGGAGAGGGGTCTGTCAAAATCAGGGACAGTTGGGAGCTATGCACTAGTGATCTCTGTTAGCCTCTCTGGGTCCTGTGCCGAGTGGCACAGGTGCCATAAAGGGAACACTTTGCATGTTCTCAATGACTGCAAAGCATTCTCTGATTGAATGCAAAGTGTTCCCTGAACAAAGCCTGTGCCATTTATTGTTTGTTCCATTTCATAATTATCACTGAAGATACTTTTGTCATATAAAACAGGGTTTCTCAACCAGGGTTCCATGGGACCCTAGGGTTCCTCCAGAGGCTGCTAGGAGTTCCTTGATCAATGGTCAATTTCTACCTCTCAGATAAATTCCCAATGATATCATTGATCTTTTTAGCTATCTGTAAGGGGGTAATTCTTCCCAATGACCACAAGTGTAAGGAGCATTCTTCCCATTGACCATCACACTAATGTATCATGAGTTGTAGATTTTTAATTTTTAGCAGGGGTACCCCGAGATCAGAGAATTATTTCAAGGGTTCCTCTGCGTTGAAAAGTTTGAGAAAGGCTGATATAGAGGGTTTAGATATATTTTATTCCTCTCTTAAAACTCTTTACAATTTACTGACCATATGTATACCGTAGATTTCATTTTTAGTAAAGGGTTCCCTGACACCTGAAACCTTTTTGAACTGTTCCCAGGTGGTAAAAAAGTTTGGAAAAGCAGAACGAATGCTATGCATGATGACCCATGATATTCCTTATTTTATAAACTTCTAAGCTATAAGTTTTGTGAGGGTTCTTTCACATGGGCGGCCGGGGGATAGTAAAAATGAGTAGCTGAGTCTCGGGTTTACTGCCCCCTGTCTTGTACATAACCAGGTTATGAAATTGTATGCAACACATCATAGTTTGCTCCAATGTCCATGTTTGCCAATTTTAAATACTTCATGTAATTTGTATACTCAATAAAATTTGTAATTTTTTACATACACAGATGTATTTGCTTTTGTGCCCATAATAGTCCCATTTAGAGGGTTTTGTTTGTTCTACTGCCCCCTGTCTGCCCACTTAAATTCTAACATTACTGCCCAACAGGGCTGTACAGATACCATGGCCATGATCCTTTGCTTCACACCTGTGGGGGAAAAAAATTGTACAACATTTTAAATATACCACCCTTATCCCTATGCTTTCACACTGTAGCGGGTGGTGTCATGATCCTTCCAATGAGATCCTGAGAATTCCTAATCACCATGGAAGATTTTGGATCCAAGGATCCAGTCAGAAGAATCATGACATTATCCTCACCTACTTACCAAGGGCAGAAGCTTTGGGTGCTTTGTTTTAATCTTTAATGTGCCAATTTTCTATAGGGATGGGGCCTTGATGTAATGAGCAGACATTGCTGTTTATTACAAAACTAAAATTAAAGATTATTAATGATTGGGTTTAAAGAAAAATCAAAAGTTGAAGCCATGCCCCAAAAATGCAGGCACAGAGCAAAGCATCCATAACACTGACTTCCTATGCCACGTGAAGGGTGCCATCTTGGGGGGTGGGGGGGGGGGTGGGGGCACAGCTATTCTTCTCTATGTCAAAGGAACTCCTCTGATTACTGGTGAGGGAATGATCAGAAGTACATAAAGAAAGCAATGAAGAAAGCACAGAACCACAGAATGAATAAAGCTGAAACAGGGATAATCCTTGCACTGCATGTTCTCAGGTACAGCTTCCTCTCCAGTAAAAGGAGAACAGTGAGCAGCACAAAAGTAACATCACCAAATCTCACTCCATATCTGGTGAGACTAGAAGTCAGAATCCACGGTGCCTTAGATCTCACACTGTCATAGGCATGTGCACATAGGGTGGAAGGTGTGCCTGGGCACACCCTAATCACCCTGTACCGTGCAGATTACCCCTGCTGCCTAGCTGCAGAGAAAGGGACTGAGGAATCTCTGTCCTCAGTCTCTTTCTCTGTCTCTGTTTAGACCCCTGATATTTCACCAAAGCCCCTCAGCAGGGCTCCTAAATGAAATTGTAAAAAAAAAAAATCAAATAAAATATAATATTGTAAAAAATAATAAAAAAAACAATATTGTAAAAAAATAGTGTCCTCTGCCCTTCTGACATATGTACACACACACTCATGTTTGTTTGTGCTTTGTGGTGCACTCCCTAATGCAATAGGCTGCGCACACCTATGCACACTGCATACAACTATTTGACTGAAGGCTAGACTTTCTTAACTTTTTTTAGCACTGAGGAAACCTTGTAATATCTTTTGTGTCTCGGGGAGCTTATGCTAACAATTAGATCTACTGCTCACAGTATAAAAGCATGATGGACAGTAGGAAAAATGCTCCCTATGTTTGTGGTCAACCGGAAGAATCTGACCTTACCAATAGCTAAAGCGGTTTAGGTATGTCAGTGGGAATTTATCCGAAAGGCAGAAGTTACTCATTGCTCAAGAAACCTCTAGCAACCTCCTGGAGGAACATTGAGATTCCAATGAAATCTAGTTGAAAAGACTGCTGTAGGCACGGGAGTGCCTATTTACTGGAAGTGCACTGCTCTTTTTCAGGAGAAATTCATGGCAGAAGGTCAATGTGCTTAGACAATTACGTTTTGAGATGTTCCCTATAGAGAATGAAGATCTTCATTTGTGTTCAGATCCAGTTTAAATACAAATTCATCATGTGTTAATGGAACATACTGTAATTTTCACTCACTTAATTCTGTGTTCCAGATGGTAAAATAATTTTGCAGGCAATATGGGCCTTATTTATCATTGTCGTGATTTTCCTGATGGCATTTACACTGCCCTTCATTGCCTACATCAGATGCCACTCCTGTAAGTATGACATCACATCAGTACAAGGCAACTTTACCCAAAATTTAAATTTTCTTTTTTTTACAGATTTGAATCACCAATGGGTATTTCTTTTTTTTTTTTTTTTTTTTTAGTTTAATACCTTCTATTGGATATTTTATGGCTCAGGAACATATATTTAAAATGAACTGACCCTTTACTACAGTGTTCCCCAACCCTGTCCTCAAGGCCCACCAACAGGTCATGTTTTCAGGATTTCCATTATTTTGCACAGGTGATTTGATCAGTTTCACTGCCTTAGTAATTACCACAGCTGATTCATCTGAGGGAAATCCTGAAAACATGACCTGTTGGTGGGCCTTGAGGACTGGGTTGGGGAACACTGCTTTACTAGGTGACATTGTATCTTGGTCGTTAGTCATTGTAAAGGTGGCCTGTAAACTCTAAGCTCTTAAAGAGGAAGAAAACCCTGATGGGTTTTTCTTCCTTTCTCTTCCCTGAAAAGTAAAGGCATAGTGTGCTAGTACGCATCGCATACTAGCACATTATGTGACACCTGCAAATGAAGCCTGTGCCGTCCCCGCACATCTTTCATTGGGGGCCGCTGACTCCAGCTGTGTGATTGGCTGGAGCCACATGACTCCACTCCCGCACATGCGCATGGGAGCCGCGGCACTGACTCCTGAAGAAACCGCGCGGGCGACCATTTCTTCAGAGCACATGCACAAATGACCACCAATGACATCATCAGTGCAGTATACAGTGAATATCTCCTAAACGGCGCACATTTAGGAGATATTTACAGTACCGATAGGTAAGCCTTATTCTAGGCTTACCTTTACGTACAAATTGCAAAGGGGGGTTACAACCTCTTTAAGCTGGCTTTGTACACTGTCAAAGAAGAACTCCATGCATAAATAACATGAATATATTTGTTCCATCTCCCCAGCTAATATAGAAAAGCCAATTTTGCTAGGGGGTGGCATAGCTAGTAGTAGTCACATACAAATGAGCTTGTTCTGTAAGTGTGCAAGATGCCATCAACGTCAAACTGGAAAAACCATCCTTGAACAGGGGTGGCTGCCTTCATCACCATCTATCTTCCACATATAATGCTATTTAACATATCTTCCCCAGCAATTGATTACAATTCACACCTACAGCCATGTGATCAGAGGATTAACATCTATGCAGAATTGGCCCCAAGGATGGGATTATGTAACTAGAGCAGGGCGGTTCCACGGCTTCTACATTTACCACGCTGTTCTTGGACAATGAATATCTGCCTTGATACATTCCACTGTGGCTGCATAAGGATGTTGGTGTTCCTTGTGTGGCTATAAAGGTTAAGGTATGTTCTTGACCCATATTAGAATTGAAGAAATGGCTTGAAAAATCTACAAAATGTCTTCAAGATTACAGAACAAGTCCAGTTGAATGTGAGAACCTTCACAGGCCTAGGAGATAATATAATTCAGAGGACTGCTTACCTTAATACATGGTCTCGCAGCAGTGGGTGGTCCATTTTTCAGCTCTTCAGCACTGGAATGTGGATGGGCGCTCTGTTATATTATTTATTACAGGCGCCAACAATTTACACAGCTCTTAACATATATATATATATTGTACATTCTCGTCACTCCCTGCCCTCAATGAGTATACAATCTAAGATCCTTAACTCACATTCATACTTATACATACTATGGCCAATTTAGACAGGAGCCAACTAACCTACCAGCATGTCTTTTCAGTGTGTGAGAAACCCGGAGTACCCGGAGGAAACCCATATAGACACAGGGAGAACATACAAACTCCAGGCAGGTAGTGCCATGGTTGATTTAGATGGATTGAAACGTGTAGACTAACAACCAGCTAGTACCAATATGTACTTTGAAGAATTTTTTTGCATAAAAGGTTGCATTTTAAATGTTTGGAATAATGTGTAAATAATTATTTTATATTTTGTACGTGTTTGATTCATATTTTCCTGAAGTGGTTATCCAAAATAAAACCCTTTTTTCCCTTTTGGGTTTTTGGTTTGAGGTAGATCCCTCCTACCCCTGTAATCATGTAAAGTGCAGAAGAGGAAGGCTAGACCACAACAGATCTGCTTTTAATGCCAAATAAAATGTTTATGCATCTAGTAGTTATCAACTTTCCTGGCGCTCTTCTATATATACACAAGGCCAACATTCTTTGTGTTAACTAATTAATTTAAACTGTTGAATGATTTTTAAAAAAAGGGAACATTTCCAATGAAGCAAAAAAATAATTTATCATCTCAGGGCAGGAACATAATACTTTTCCTAATCCCACCTCCGGCAAGTAGATCTACTCCTTTGACCAGGCTCTCTAGTCATTCATATTGACTGGTATTATAATCTATATTAGCACTGAATACAGCCATGTTGCTAATGTCTGCTCCCTCCTGTTTAGATTGTTGTCCAAAGAAAACTGAAGAAGAAGATGCCACAGAGATGCAAAAGCTGAATACTTCAGAAAATGACTCATCTATCCAAAAAACAGAAAAGGGTCCTCCATTGGTTGTCTGAATTTCAGAACTTGCCGGATGCCTACTGTCAGGACTGTAGTAACACAAGACATTGGTGTGATGGTGTTGGGATGAGTGATGCAGAAGAAGCTCAAAGGACTCTATACAGCTTAGTTTACTTACAGTCATCTTTTTACTACAGGCTCATGATTAGTAGAATGGAATGTCCCAACCAATGGAAGACATACCAGCTAAAATTGTCACAAGCTGCCACCAACAGATGTTTCTGAAGGTTAACATGCAATAAGCAGATGTACGATAGAGGTGGAACCTGTATGAAAGGGCATTTGTAATTAATTGTATAGTCAGTATGTTCTATACATACAGCCTTCTGCCAAATGAATTCCGTCTTTAATTGCAATTTTCTGTTGAAACTATATATGATTGTTTTTTTTAGTTTTTGGATGAAGTGAGGCAAGGTTTGATTTTCAACAAGCTCCTTACTGCTGTCTGGTTGGAAAGTCTTACCAATGCTAGTTTGGCCATTATAGCAATGCATGACCTGAGTTTTCTCTCTGGGATACATTTTCCATTGATGTCACTAGGTCAGCAGTGACAGCAGCAGCATTATAGTGGCATTATTATTATGTGTCACTGGCCCCTAATGGATGTAGGGAATGCAGCCCAGGGAGGGAAAACCAGGAACTCTGGGGGTCCATGGCAGGACCAAAGTGATACATGGGCTTTGGCACATTTGTCCTTGGTCAGATTCTGCGCCAAATAATTTCTTGCACTTGAAAAAACTAATTTGTCCTTCACAAAAATCTAATACTAGGTGAACTAGACCTTCTCTGCTTCAAAGTTACTCTTAAATGCAAATGACTCCCCCAGTTAACCTTTAATTTGAACCGACCTTTAAACATAACTCTTAATTTTAAAGTTAATGTAAACCTTAGTTGGGGTGGCAAGCATTTGTTATACAGCCACATTTGTCCTTCCCAAAAATCTAATACTACGTTGACTAGATCTTCTCAGCTTCAAACATACTCCTAAATGTAAATGTAGCTCTAAGTCTAACCTTTCATTTGAATTTACCTTAAACTCTTCATTTTAAAGCTGATAGTATACCGTGGTGGGGGTTGCCAAAATGACTTGCACATTATGACACACTTACCTAGCTCTTGCTCATAGATGTGAGGTCCGGGCTCCTGTCATCTACTCCATCCCCACTGGTGCCATTCACTCATTGGGCAGACAATGATCATGTAACACATTGGAGCTAAATTATCTTGGCATCCAGCTGTATTGGTGGAATCTCTTGCAATTCGGTGTTGTATACTGTACTACACATGCTCTGCCGTCATTGTACAGATTTAAAAAAATTCTAGCAGGTAATTAAAAATTTTATTTCTGGGTTCGTGGTTCCGGCGCTGTGATAGGCCGGAGCTGCGATGATGTCACTCCCCCGCTTGTGCACCGGAGCCGCTGGTCACGGGGCGAGTCCTGAAGAAACTGCACCAGCGTGCCATTTCTTCAGTGCGCATGCACCGATGACGTTGGCAGCAGCGCATATAGTGAATATCTCCAAAACTGTGGAAGTTTAGCAGATATTCACAGTACCTACAGGTAAACCTTATTATAGGCTTACCTGTAGGTACAAGTGGTGTAACAGAGTTTACAACCACTTTAAGGTTTACTTCCACTTTAATTAAAATAACCCTATTCCTAAGCTTTAACTTGCACCTAGCTAAAATCATGAAAAAAAATATACTATCGTGTCACCTAGAGCTCACACTGTATCATCTCAAAAATAGTTTGTAGCAATTTATAATGGGGAAAAAAACACTACGCCAAAACAAAATTGAGCTTTTGCACCAAAAACTATTCATACAGAACCAAAAATCTCCCTCAACCATAAGAAGTAGTAAAGACATTTGGACGACCCATATTGTTCCCACTTTATCCAAAACTTAAAATAATAATAATTGGTTGAGGGTCTCTTGGAAAATAGTATTCATTGGGGTAGCCTATGGGGTACCACATTGGGGGTGGGGATTTAAGGGTATAATGGGGTATCAGATCCCTAGAACTCTAAGAAAAGTTTGTTTGTCCATTTTATAACCTTTTTCCATTATTTATTTTAATATTTTTTTTATTATTATTTAAATACACACTATATTTATTTCCATTTTTTTATTGTTCAATTTTATACCAAAGGTAAAATGCACCAAAATTAGAAACAAACAAGTGACCGAGTCCCGGGCAATTTGGTTACATCTCTCATATTCAGCAATTCATACAATTAATTTACAAATTAATATATATTCATTGGAAATTCCAGAAGGTCAACGTGTTCCACAAGAATGCTTCCTCTGGACCTTTTCAAGGAATCGGGAGAGATTCTTTCTAAGAAAATATATGTTAGATATTTCCAATACTGTCATATTTAACATAGTATCATAAAACTATATATTATTATTATTATTATTATACAGTATTTATATAGCTCCAACAGTTTACGCGGCGCTTTACAATATAAAAAGGGAGAGAGTACAGTTACAATGCACTAACATACAAGAGGGTTAAGAGGGCCCTGCTCATAGGAGCTTACAGTCTAACATGGATCTGCATACACACGTACCACTTCAAAGCAGAGATAACAGAGGTAATGGCCATTGGGCGCCCAGTGGTTGCCTCACATTAATGAATGCATCAGTGGACCACAATACTCATCATCATGGAGCTATGTAGCAATAGGCAGTAATGCAACTTGATACTAGAAAAACATAGAGGGCAGAAGAAAAATAACCAAAAACAAATTTACCAAATAGACCTAAGAGATGAATAAAGGGCTGAAAATACAAACAGCCAACAGTATCCATTAAGATTTCACTTACAGGCAGGAGGTTATCATCAGCCAAAGATGCAGGATAAAACTAGAATATATGGATATATTGAAAATATATCCATATACTGGAAATATCTAATATATATTTTCTTAGATAGGTTACTATCTCCCAATTCCATGAAAAGGTCCTCAGGAAGCATTCCTGTGAAATGCGTTTATCTTCTGGAATTTCCAATTGGGACGTTATATATTTATATGTAAATTATTTAGTTGTATGAATTGTTGAATAGGAGAGATGTAACCACATTGCTCGGGACCCGGTCCCTTTTATGTTTCTAATTTTGGTACGTTTTAACTTTGGAATAAAAGTCAATAATATTTTATAAGTGTGTCATCCCTACTACCAGTATTACCACTGTAATGGATGTTCGGTTGTACAGAGCATCACAAAAGCAGGAGGCTCGTGGACATATTTCATTTCTAATTTTAGGTTTCAGGCCCAAAGGTTTATCAAATGTTCATGCATCAAAAAAAAAAAAAAAAAATACAAAAAACAGGCAAATAATATTTTTTTTGTAAATGTATGTCTTTATTTTGTCAAAAATACAAAATATAATAAAAAATGTAACCTTTATCCTTGTTTGTTCTATTCTTGTACATTTGCTTATACTTCTGATACATTTCTGTTCCCTGCTGCATACTGTGGTTCTCATCACAGGAATAGGGCAATTTTTAGGGGCGGCAACAGAAGCTTTAAGAACCTTTTTGGTTCTGAAAATGCTAGTTGCCTGGCTATCTGTATGCCATTTTAAGTCACTGACCTGGAACCAACCTGCAGTTAACCAAATCTTAACTCCTAATCTCCAACTAAACTCCAGGCACATAAAAAAAATATGGTTGATGGATTGATATGTATGAAATAATTATCAGCATATTATGCTGTATTGTAAATTAGATCCAGTATTCATCTGCTATTTCGTGTTATGGAGACCATGCACTGCAGATGCTTTCTTTTGCTGAGGTCTTGTGTCCACCCCAATTTGGGCTTCTACAGATGGTGATAATTCAATCATGTCCACACTAATTGCTTTGGGCACACCCTGCTGTTAGGTACATTCTTAGATCTGCCCATGCCCCATCCTTATTCTGCTTATACCTCCTATATCAAGAGAGCTATAACCAGAAGCCCATACAGATTCGTTATCTGGTGGGTTCTCTTTCCTACAGCAGAAATCAGCAGTCTGGGTTCTTGGACCGATGGACCAAATGAAACCCATATGTACTTAATGTAGGGTGACCAGATGTCCCCGGTTTCAGATGACAGTCCCCGGATTGAGGACACTGTTCCTGGAGCCAGCCTGTCTCCAGATTTGTCCCCGGATTGCAAGGCGGGTGCAGAGGGGGGCAGTCCACACACTGGGGGGTTTCAGGCCAGCGTCACCCGCTGTGTCAGGTTTAATTTGAATCGCCAGGTGCCTCCGTCAAATAAAGTCTCGCCTCCTGGTATGTCTCCTTTGACAGAGAGCACACTTGTCCAATGCCGGGACAAGTGCTGTCTAACATAGGTGGGAGCCGATCCAGGAGGCAGGACTTGTGTAATTTGAATTGCAATTCAAATTAAAGCTGACAGCGGGCAACAATGGCATGTGTAATGATCTGGCCAGCTCTCCTCTTGCTCTCCTCTCTGATCCCCTGCACAGGTAAGGCTACATTTCTGCGTGGAGGTGGGGCTGCATTCCTGGACAGAGGTCGGCTGCATTCCTGGACACAGATGGGGCTGCATTCCTGGGCACAGGTGGGGCTGCATTCCTGGGCACAGGTGGGGCTGCATTCCTGGGCTACAGGTGAAGCTGCACTCCTGGGCACAGGTGGGGCTGCATTCCTGGGCACATGTGGGGCGGCATTCCTGGGCACATGTGGGGCTGCATTCCTGGGCACAGGTGGGGCTACATGCCTGGGCACAGGTGGGACTGCATTCCTGTACACAGATGGGTCTGCATTCCTGGGCTCAGGTGGGGCTGCATTCCTGGGCACAGGTGGGACTGCATTGCTGGGCACACATGAGGCTGCATTGTTGAGCACACATGGGACTACATTGGAAAGCTGTAAATGAGGATGGCTGTGTCAGTTTTAATTTGAATCGCCAGGTGCCGCCGTCAAATAAAGTCTCGCCTCCTGGTATGTCTCCTTTGACAGAGAGCACACTTGTCCAATGCCGGGACAAGTGCTGTCTAACATAGGTGGGAGCCGATCCAGGAGGCATGACTTGTGTAATTTGAATTGCAATTCAAATTAAAGCTGACAGCGGGCAACAATGGCATGTGTAATGACCTGGTCAGCTCTCCTCTTCCTCTCCTCTCTGATCCCCTGCACAGGTAAGGCTACATTTCTGCGTGGAGGTGGGGCTGCATTCCTGGACAGAGGTCGGCTGCATTCCTGGACACAGATGGGGCTGCATTCCTGGGCACAGGTGGGGCTGCATTCCTGGGCTACAGGTGAAGCTGCACTCCTGGGCACAGGTGGGGCTGCATTCCTGGGCACATGTGGGGCTGCATTCCTCGGCACGTGGGGCTGCATTCCTGGGCACAGGTGGGGCTACATGCCTGGGCACAGGTGGGACTGCATTCCTGTACACAGATGGGTCTGCATTCCTGGGCTCAGGTGGGGCTGCATTCCTGGGCACAGGTGGGACTGCATTGCTGGGCACACATGAGGCTGCATTGTTGAGCACACATGGGACTACATTGGAAAGCTGTAAATGAGGATGGCGGCACTCCAGGTGTAGATGCAATTAAAAATGCATTGTATCCGAGTGCGCATGTGCGGAGCTCCATGGCGGCTGTGTAAGCCAGGAGCTCCGGTTCTTCCCAGCCTTTTGAAGTCTTCCATCCCTGCAGTGGAGCTCGGCTGACCTGCTCAGGTCCCCTGGGTAACAGGGGCAGACGCAGGGGCACTTTCGGTCTGTCCAGGAGCGGTGAGGTCAGGTGCGGATCCGGCTTCCGGTCCTCCCCAGCAAATTGAGGCCACGGCTTGGGCCTGCTCTCTCCGCAGCACATTTCAGCTTGAAGAACGGAAGGGCCGGACCCCCGGTGAGTCGGGTAAAGTTACAGAAGAACCTCTCTGGGGGCTCTCTTTCCCTCACTACACCCCAATGGGATAGCCACTAACAAGTGAGTGCCCAGCGGGCTGGATCCGTTCGTTCAAGTGTTCGGCGGGCTGGATCCGCTCGTTCAGGGGTACCATATCACTGAGACACCAATACTGTCAAAATTGGGCCTCTCGCTGTCCTATACTTAGGATACTGCAAGCTTTGAGATGTATGTTCTGACCTGGCTCTTTGCACTCAGAGTCTGCAGGGCCTCACCGTATTATACAGAGGTTCTCCCTCAGCTTTCTCTCTGGACTCCCTTCACATGTTTAAAGGAATCCATCTTCAATCCCTTCCATTGTAATCTCTCTTCATTCCTTTTAAGACCCTTCTCCAGGACACTCCTAGCGCTAAGCTATATGCAGTCATGCGCAGTCAGACGGGATCTTTCGCGTCAATCTGGGTTTGATACCCCAACCTCTAAGGGACCACAAATGCACAAGGGTCCCCTCTCAACCTCAGAGACCACCGAAGAGATGGAGGCCAGATCGGACGGAGGCTCCCAGGTCTTATCTTCTCCGGGGCTACCCCCGGGAACACAACCCATGGCCCAGATCCTCTCTCCAGCTTCCACAATTTCTCTCCTGGAACGGACCTTGGATGAGCTCATCACTACCCCTCTTAAAGAGCAAGGCCTTGGCAATACTCAGGCGGATATGCCCAGCATTCACACCTTGGTTCCTCATTCGGACTTTCAAATGCTTATGGAGGTCTTTTCAAAAATGCTTTCCAAGGGCCTAGCCCAAACAGCTACTCAAATTACTACTGTTATCCAGGCTGACCTTCAAGGGTTGGGGTCTAGGATTGACGCAATAGAGCAAAAAACAGACCAGTCAGTCTCTAGGATCAACCAGAACACAGCTCACATCCAGGATCTTCAAGACCAACTGGAATCGGCCCTCTCTAAAATAGATGACCTAGAGAATCGCTCTAGACGCTACAACTTCCGAATCAGGGACCTTCCTGAAGCTGTAACTGATGTTCGAGCCGCAGTGTGTGACTTTATTAAGGAACTCATGCCTGGCATTCCTGACCAGCGTCTTGAGCTAGACAGGGCTCACAGAGCACTCCAACCCCCGAGGTCTGAAGGCCTCCTTAGAGATGTAGTGGTGAAACCCCACTTCTACGGAGTTAAGGAAGAGGTTATGAGGGCATCTAGGTCATCTCCCAATCTCTCCATTCAAGGACATTCCATCCAGGTCTTTGCGGACCTGTCTCCCTCTACCATCCAGAAAAGAAGAACTCTGAGGCCTCTGCTAGAAGTTCTTTCTAAGTCATCCATCAAGTATTGGTGGTCTTTTCCATTCCGGCTGTCTTTCATCCACAAAAGCAAGAAGTTTGGCTTCTCAACATTCCAAGAAGGGGAACAGCTGCTGGTTAGACTCAACCTCATCTCCCTGGATTCCTCCTCCACCTCAACTCATAAATCTTCGAGTTCCTCAAAGAGATCATCTCCTTAAAGCCCTGTTCTTCCAATGTGGAAGAAACAACAGCAGAAACGGGCCAAAGATTCACACCCTCCTTGATCTCTTGGCTCTGAACCCTTTTGTTTTTGCTATTCCTTTTTACCTCAAGGACTTTTGAGATTTTTTGCTCTATGGTTGCTTTTTGCTCATGAACTTTCACTTTTTCAATAGAATATTGCCTCCTCCCCCGTCTTCCCCCGAGCGTGTTGCTCTCGGGGGGGGGGGGGGGTTGCCTATTGGCTTTCCTTTTGTTCTTTGATCCCCTACATTTACCTACCGGTCCTTTGAGGCCGGTCATGTTTCTGTTTACGGCTCTTTCTGTGATTGAATAATTCTTTTGATATAAACCCAGAGGGGGTAAGCCAATAGTTCTTTTATAAGGTTTTTTTCAATGTATTGGCTGGGGAGAATGTTATGCTCCTCCCTCTGACCTAGGGATACAGTTGTTGGTTTTCTCTGGGTCAGACGTAGTTCTGCTTATTGGGCAGACATGATTCACCCTTTTCCTGATAGTGGGGGAGACACTTGGACCCCTCACTCTCAGGAATCAGGGGCCTTGCGGCTCGGTCTTGCCGCTCCCCTCCCATGTCCTCTGTTTTTGTCTCTTCTCTATTCTCTTGGCTATGTCTCCTATGTCTCCTTTTTTCTTCTATGTCTATATTGCCTCTTCCCAGGCACCAGGGAAATTACTTAAGCAGTGGACCACAACAGCTTTCCTTCTTACCTTCCCAGTCGAATGGGTCGGCCTTCAGGTCCCCTCTGAGTTGGGTAAGTCTTTGGTGATGTACAATGATAGATCCTCTCACAATTCTCATGTCTGCTAATCCCCCAGTTTCCTTGAGAATTGTCACGCACAATGTTCAGGGCCTTAATTCTCCCCTCAAGAGGAAAAAATATTTCAACTCAGCGCACTCCCAACATTTAGACATACTTATGCTACAAGAAACACGCTTTCCTGAACAATAAGTTCATACACTCCAATTACCCCCAGTTTTTTTTTCGGCAAATGCTCCAGATAAGACCAGAGCTGTAGGAATATTTTTTGCCAAGCACCTAGCCTTCACCCCTTTAACCACTTGCCGACCGCCGATCGGAGATTGATGGCGGCAAAGTGGCTCTGTAACGCAAAACGCCGTCATACTGTGTTCGGGGGGGGCCGGGGAGCGGGTGCGGCGGCTTCGATTGCCGCCGGCCACCCGCGATGCCCCCCCCCGGAGCGAATGAGCGGAGGTCCGTGTATGTAAACACTCCCCACTTCCGATCCACGAACCGTTTTTTATAAGGATGTCGAGACCAGAATAGACCTCGTAAACGGCTTTTTTTTTGACCCCCATTAACCTCACATACTTGAATAACAAGTCCTTTCGCACAAAGAACATCGTATTCATACAGATTTACAACCCTCACGCGACTCAACTTTATAAAAAAGGAGAACTCCCCTCTTAATTCCGGGACTTGTAACACGCACTGTTAAGAGTTCCTTTGACCCCCTAATCGTCTGTACTCTTAACACTCTCCTAGATAGTAACATGTAGTGGTTTCTGAATGGGTTGAGTC
>BLSH010207573.1:272376-295605 GCA_018402905.1 Glandirana rugosa | reverse complement strand
TTTAGTAAAAAATAAAAAAAAAATAAAAACCCCAAAAATGAATTCTCATCATCCGTAAACGCGGCCACTTTTGTGCAAACCAATCAATAAACGCCGATTGCGATTTTTTTATCGCAAATATGAGGAAGAATATAAATCGGCCAAAAACGGTGAAAAAAAATGTTTTTTTATATTTTTTTTTTGGATTTGTATTTTAGCAAAAAGTAAGAAATTTGGGTTTTTTTGCAAAATTGTCGCTCTTCTTTTGTTTATAGCGGCGATCAGAAATGACGCAGAGGTGATCAAATACCACCAAAAGAAAGCTCTGTTTGTGGGAAAAAAAGGACGCCAATTTCGTTTGGGTGCAACGTCGCACGACCGCGCAATTGTCAGTTAAAGCGACGCAGCGCCGAATCGCAAAAAGGGCTCCGGTCCTAAAGCTGGAAATCCTTCCGGTCCTTAAGTGGTTAAAGGAAATCAAAGAGCCAGAGGGTTGGTATATTCTGTTGAAGGGGTCGCTAGGGGGCTCAGTGTACACTTTCCTATCATATTATGCCCCGAACCTTAGGCAAGCTACATTTCTCCAGGGGCTGTTTAACCTTATCCTGCCCCACCTTGAAGGGACCATAATTCTGGGTGGTGATTCCAATATGGCCCTGGACCCTTTGCTCGACAAGTCAGGTTTTGGAGCTCCTCGCCTAATCCGTCCACCCAAGCATAGCCTTAAACTCGCCAGACTTCTCTTCTCGTTAGGCCTTATAGATATTTGGAGGGAATTAAACCCAAGGATGAGGGACTATACTCATTTCTCAGCCCCCCATAAGAGTATGGCCAGAATAGACCATATTTTTGTCCCGATCTCTGTTTCTCCCTTGGTTTCTAGATCCTTTATTAAAGACTCTCCCCTGTCGGACCACTCGATGGTTATAATACATATTAGAGCTGACTTAGGGTTGGGGAGGAATCCCCATTGGCGCTTGAACGAGTCCCTCCTAAATAATCCAGTCCACTGCACAATGATAGAAAAGGAAATTAAAGATTACCTTCTTAGGGACGACAATGGGGAATTCTCGCCCCCAACTCTCTGGGCAGCTCACAAAGTAGTCATAAGGGGAAAACTCATTCAATTGGCAGCCAAGCTAAGAAGGGAACGAAAGGCTGAAATAGTGAAGCTAGAAAGGGCTTTTCAGGACTTGGCTAGATCTCATAAGAAAAATCCGACTCCCCATTCATGGGCCCAGCTGGAAGCAGGGAAGGTTGCTTTAAACCTTGCTCTCACTACCAACACGGAGAAACAAATTCAATGGTCTAGAGCTCATCTCTACATGCAAAGAGATCACATAGGCCCTAGGTTGGCTGCCAGGTTGTCTCCTAGGTTTCGCTCCTTTTCTTTCCCAAAAATCAGAGATCAATCGGGAGAACTTACTCAGAACCCATTACGGATTATGTCCTCTTTCGAGAACTTTTACGCTAAACTTTATGAAGTGGGGAACTCGACTCACACTCCTTCCCTAGAAAACTTCTTAAGTTCCATTACTCTCCCTAAACTCTCGGAAGACCATACAGCTTCTCTAGAACTACATATTAATGAAGAGGAAGTGACAGGGGTGATTAGGAACCTCAAGAAGGACTCGGCCCCTGGTCCAGATGGCTTTTCCACGGGATACTACAAGACATTTGGCCCAATTATCGTCCCCTACTTAACAAAATCTTTTAATTCCCTAAGGTTAGGCTCAGATCTAAAGAATGAAGCCAATAGGGCCTTCATCTCTGTCATCCCCAAACCCGGGAAAGACCACTCAGATGTCAGTAATTACAGACCTATTTCCTTGATTAACAATGATTCTTACTAAAGTTCTAGCAAATAGATTGTCCAAGTTTATAGGTAATTACATTCATAGAGACCAGGTGGGATTTATACCGGGCAGGCAAGGTCCAGACCAGATCCGCAGAGCAGTAGATATCATTTCTCTCCTCAATTCAAATTGGGATGGGGGCCCTAGTCGTGAGGGGTACCTACTGTCGGTCGATCTGCAAAAAGCTTTTGACACAGTGGACTGGTCCTACCTTTTTGAGGTCTTGGGTAGATGGGGATTTGGCCCTAGATTTCTTCAAACTCTTAGGGCTCTTTATTCGAACCCAAGCGCCCAGGTCAAATTGCAGAACTATTACTCAGATCCCTTTCCCACCTTTAGGGGTACTAGGCAGGGTTGCCCCTTATCCCCTCTAATATTGGCAATTGAGATGGAGTCTCTAGCCATTGCCATTAGGAATAATCCAGACATCAAAGGGATTGAGTGTGGTTCTGGGTCCCATAAATGCGCATTATTTGCTGACGACTTGCTCTTATTTATCTCCTCTCCTCTCTCTTCTACCCCTCGGGTTATTCATTTACTTCAAATCTTTGGGGATGCCTCCGGATTGCGAGTGAATTGGTCCAAATCAGCTGCATTGAACATTTCCGCTCCTGAATCAACATTTTTACGTTTGAAAAATCTCTATAATTTCACATGGAACACTACTCTGATACCCTATTTGGGGGTCAACCTGTCAGCCAACATTAACCAACTATACGAAGCCAACTACCCTCCCCTCCTCAAGAAATTAGCGGATGATCTTATCAGATGGGACCAGGAGGGCCTTTCAAGGTTAGGTAGGATACACGCAGTCAAAATGACCCTTTTACCTAGGATTCTTTATTTCTTCAGAGCTCTCCCTATCCCAATCAGGAAATCTAACTTACAAAAACTGCAATCTCAAATTTTGAGATTTATTTGGGCCCGTAAGGGCTTTAGATGCTCGGCCAATGTCCTCTACAGGAGACGTAACCAGGGGGGTCTGGGACTTCCTCACCTCTATAAATATTATCAGCGGCTCAGCTGGCCCAATTTTCCATCATTTTTTCCAGAGGGACTAGACCGGATTGGACTAAAATAGAGAGACAGGCGGTTCCCCTCAACACTATTGATTTTCTAGTAGGGGCCCCACATAGGTTGAGGCCCCCAATACTTGCCCCTACTTTGTCCCACTCTTTGGCCCGTTGCGATTTAGTCCTTAAGTCCCCCAATTTAACTTCGAGTCTCTGTCCTCTTACTCATCTCTTTAATAATTCTCAATTCCCCCCAGGCCTAAACATCAAAGCTTTTAAATGGTGGTCGGATAAGGGCTTATATAGAATAGGTCACTTTCTAAATTCTGCTGGCCCTGTCTCCTTAGCTCATTGCACCAACAATTTAGATATGCCACCTTCCGAAAAATTTCGCTTTCTCCAAATAAATCACTTCTTGTTCTCTTAGTGGCTGTCTAGAAACAGCCATGCAGGTATTACCCCATTCAAAAAATGGTGCTCAGAGACTGATGATCAGAGAGGGGATATCTCCCTGATTTATGCATCCCTTATGGAGAACTCAACTAAAACCCCCTTTGCAGAGAAATGGGAGAAGGACCTGGTAGTGGATTGGGAGGTAGACAGGTGGAGTGCCTTGTTTATGAGATGCTTTAAGGGGATTGCTAACATTTCATTGAGAGAGGCCAGCTTAAAGGTTATTACCCGTTGGTATTTGGTACCAACTCGGCTGGCAGCTATGTTTCCGGGTACCTCTGGTCTTTGTTTCAGAGGATGTGGCTCAAAACAAAAGATATCATGGATCATGGTTCAGGAAAGGCTTGCCAATATCATCTTGGATACTTCCTCCAAATTTGACTTAGTCTGGGAACCTTGGAAGAGATACCTTAATCTCCCTCTGTGACCCATAAATATGTAATATCTGTCACTACATATACCCCTTATTTGTTAGGATTTTAAAGGCAATTCAAACTCATAATCATTTAGAAAATTACAAAATGTATTTATAAAAAAATTGATTATTATTGCGATAGATTTTGTACATAAAAACAAACAATTAGATTTCCCTATTACAAAGACAGAGACCAATTGATTTCTTTGTTACAAAGACCAGTCATATACATGTATATATAGGAGGCGATATCACCCAGCCAAGATGGCCCTGAGACAATTCGATGACCATACAGTGGAACAGGGTATCTCCTACGCGTTTCGTAAAGACAATAAAAATTCCTTCTTCAGGGAACAGATGTCACCTTCTCTGTAGAAATAGACAATGTATATGCTAATATCATCATATATGATTATAAACTAATATCTGAGAAATGCTTACACCTAATAACATACATTTCAATCCACTTACATTGTAGTACAGTATTGTGCTCCCAGATGGTCCTACTCCCGGGAAGCCCACACAAAGAAAAAAGGAACATTCATTGAGAAAAAATTCCTTTGCCATAGTCTTCATTTAGAACTTCCTGGGGACACACTTTTTTGCACCGGCTGTTGGCATTTTTTGCCTCCCATCCTGACATAGGGGGAAAGGGACCTTTATCGAGGTGTGGGCTTCCCGGGAGTAGGACCATCTGGGAGCACAATACTGTACTACAATGTAAGTGGATTGAAATGTATGTTATTAGGTGTAAGCATTTCTCAGATATTAGTTTATAATCATATATGATGATATTAGCATATACATTGTCTATTTCTACAGAGAAGGTGACATCTGTTCCCTGAAGAAGGAATTTTTATTGTCTTTCCGAAACGCTTAGGAGATACCCTGTTCCACTGTATGGTCATCGAATTGTCTCAGGGCCATCTTGGCTGGGTGATATCACCTCCCATATATATATGTATATGACTGGTCTTTGTAACAAAGAAATCAATTGGTCTCTGCCTTTGTAATAGGGAAATCTAATTGTTTGTTTTTATGTACAAAATCTATCGCAATAATAAACAATTTTTTTATAAATACATTTTGTAATTTGCTAAATGATTGAGTTTGAATTGCCTTTAAAATCCTAACAAATAAGGGGTATATGTAGTGACCAATATAAGGGATGATGGCAATACACACCCCAGTTTGTGGAGATACTCCTCTGTATTTACAAATATGTAATATCTACCCTTTTGAACAATTTCCCTGGTGCCCTCTTTCTATTTCTTTTACTTCCTTCGACTTCTTTTCTTCTTTCTTCCCTACTACTGTTTCCCCACTCTTTGGGGTTTTCCTTTTCTGATTTGTTGTGCTTGCTGGAGGTTTCAATAACCGAGGAACCCCTCCCTCCCATTTCCTTGAGGTTATGGGAGGGTAACAGCTTCATTCTCTATTGGTCAGTTAGGCCTGCGTTACAGCCATATTGGTACCCTCCCTACTTCCGGCTAGAACGATAGTTATGTCAATTTAAATCTTTGGTCTTTTATTAATGTTTGGACCGGAGTGGGATCTTGACTGTCTTACCGGTTACAGTTTGCTCTCAGATGGGGTAATCGGGTAGACAGCGGGATCTCCCCGGACCGCGAGTTTATTACATGTTCATATTTGTTCCTTACTATCCTGGAAAATAATTTGTGTTGTAGGCTCCTGCATGTTTATTCTGTTCCTCTCTAATTGAGAGCGTATTACTGTCATACTCTGGCTAACTTTACCTTTTCTTCTGTTATTGCTTCGAAAATTTTCAATAAAATTTTTAAAACGAAAAAAAAAAATGCATTGTATCCAAGAACATTGTGATCCATATACAAAACAGAGCTGGAATACAGGCAAAGGTAACGCGTTTCACACATCTGGCGTGCTTCATTAAAACCATCATGAGGCTAAATTGCTGGGCGCAGGTGGGGCTGCATTCCTGGGCACAGATGAGGCTGCATTCCTGGGCATATGTGGGGCTGCATTCCTGGGCACATTTGAGGCTGCATTCCTGTGCACATATGGGGCTGCATTCCTGGGCACAGATGAGGCTGCTTACCTGAGCACTGGTGAGGCTGCATTGTTGGGCACAGGCGAGGCTGCATTGCTGGCCACAGGTGAGGCTGCATTCCTGAGCACAGGTGAGGCTGATTTTCTGGGCACTGGTGAGACTGCTTTGCTGAGCACAGGAGAGGTAGAATTGCTGGGCACAGGAAAGGCTGCATTGCTGGGCACCTGTTAGGCTGCATTCCTGGGCACAAGTGAGACTGCATTGCTGGGCACAGGTGAGGCTGAATTCCTGGGCACTTGGGAGGCTGCAGTGTTGTGCACAGTTGAGGCTGTATTTCTGGGCACAGGTGAGGCAGCATTCCTGGGGACTGGTGAGGCTGCATTGCTGGACACAGTTGAGGTTGCATTGCTATTCACTGGTAAGACCGCATTGCTGGGCACTGGTGAGGCTGCATAGATGGGCATTGGTGAGGTTGCATAGATGGTCACTGGTGAGCCTGCATAGATGGGCACTGGTGAGACTGCATTGCTGGAAACTGGTAAGGCTGGATTGCTGGGCACTTGTGAGGCTGCATAGATGGGCACTGATGAGGCTGCATAGTTGGCACTGATGAGGCTGCATAGATGGGCACTGGTGAGGCTGCATAGATGGATACAGCTGACCCCTGCATTCCTTATGTAGCGCACTGCTGAACCCTGCATTTTTTATTTAGCGCACTCCTGAGCCCTGCATTCTTTATGTAGCGCAATCCTGAGCCCTGCATCCTTTATGTAGCGCGATCCTGAGCCCTGCATTCTTTATGTAGCGCACTCCTGAGCCCTGCATTCTTTATGTAGCGTGTTCCTGAGACCTGTATTCTTTATGTAGCACACTCCTGAGCCCTGCATTCTTTATGTAGCATACTTCTGAGCGCTACTTAGCCCTGCATTCTTTATGTAGTGCACTCCTTAGCCCTGCATTCTTTATGTAGTGCACTCCAGAACTCAGCACTCTGTTTTTTCTCTATTTTATCTTTGTAACATTTGGTAGTTATATCTGAAAAAATTCTAAGAAGCATCTTTTTTTTTTTTTTTAATCTTTATTTATGGATGAAATGTGAGAATAATGCATATATCATACAATCATTCCATAAACCCATACCACATACACTGCACACTGTATATAATTTGAGGAAAATATGCTTATACAATAGTTTACCATTTGCCAATAAAAAAATAAAATAATGTCCCCGGATTTGATTTTAAAAATCTGGTCACCTTCACTTAATGTGGAATGGCGGGTGATGTCACACATAATTGGAAAGTGCTGAATTCTGTACCAGGTAAGAAGTGCAAATCATTTTTCACAATGACCTAACTGTCTTTTTTGTCAGTTATTAGGCACCTTCTTCCATGGCTGACCAAAACTGAGACAAGCAGAATGCTCTGAGTCCTCACATTGCTTCTTGCCACTGTTTTATCTGTTGGAGACTCATGATCATTTTAAGAGTATCTGTATCTGATCTGTCACCGCTTTTTCCCAAATACCAATAGGCACGCTAGTAATGCAGTTCCATGGGTTCTGCTGGTATCTGTTATTTCAAAAGACATGTTCAAGACTGGTTAACCACCTGGTGTTAATTCAATTAGCTACATGCCACTTCCAGCCCAGCCATGCCATTTCCCTTTATATTTAAGCTCGGCAACAGACAATTGCCTGAGCAACAGATAATGCTTCTAGTACCATGTCCCTCAGAGTTTACCAACGATCTCAAATTTGTGAGAATATTCCTAGTGTTTACTAGAGAAGAAAATCCCTATATTTCTCCCAGTATTCTCCTAATGGAGAAGATTCTTAGTGTTCCTCAGTTATTCCTATTAGAGAAGATTCTTAGTATTCCCCTGTTGAGAAGATTCCTAGTGTTCCAAGTGCTTTCCAGTAGAGAAGATTCCTAGTATTTCTTAGAGGAGACAATTCCTAGTGGGGTAGACTGCTCATGTTTCGTAGTGGAGAAGATTCCTAGTTTCACCCATCGCTTCCTAGTGGAGAAGATTCCTAGTTTCCCCCCAGTGCTTCCTATTGGAGAAGATTCCTAGTGTTCCCCAGTGCTTCCTAATGGAGAAGATTCCCAGTATTCCCCAGTAGAGAAGATTTTTAGTGTCCCACAATGCTTCCTTGTCAAGGAAATTACTAGTGTTTCTTTGTGTTTCCTAGTGGAGATGATTCCTAGTGTTTCCAAGTTCTTCTTAGTGGAGAAGATTCTTAGCGCCCACATTGCTTACTTATGGAGAAGATCCCTAGTTTTCCTCAATGCCTCCTAGTGGAGAAGTTTCCTAGTGTTCCCCAGTGCTTCCTACTCCAGAATATTTCCCCAGTGGAGAAAATGATTAGTGTTGTCGCTGTGCTTACTTGTCAACGAGATTCCTAGTGTATCTTAGTGTTTTCCAGTGGAGAAGATTCTTAGTGTTCCTCAGTGCTTCCTGATGGATAAGATCCCTAGCATTCCCCAGGGTTTTCTAGTGGAGAAGATTCCTAGTGTTTCCTAGTGGAGACGTTTCCTAGTTTCCCCCAATGCCTCATAGTACAGAAAATTACTAGTGTTCCCCAGTGCTTCCTAGTGGAGAAATTTCCTAGTGTTTCCAAGTGGAGAAGATTCCTAGTTTCCCCCAATGATTCCTAGTGGAAAACATTCCTAGTGTTCCCCAGTGCTTCCTATTAGAGAAGATTCCCAGTCTAGTGGAGAAGATTCTTAGTGTCCCGCAGTGTTTGCTTGTCAAGCAGATTCCTAGTGTTCCTCAGTGTTTCCTAGTGGAGACATTTCTTAATGTTTCCAAGTGCATCTAAGTGGAGAAGATCCCTAGTGTTCCCCAGTGTTCCCTAGTGAAGAGGATTACAAGAGTCCCCCAGTGGAGAAGATTCCTAGTGTTCCCAAATGCTTCTGAATGGAGAAGATCCCTAGTGCCCCCCAGTGCTTCCTAGTAGAGAATATTTCTAGTGATCCCCAGTTTTTCCTAGTGGAGAAGATTCCTAGTGCCCCCAGTGCTTCCTAGTGGAGAATATTCTTAGTGTCCCGCAGTGCTGCCTATCAAGGAGATTCCTAGTGTTCCTCAGTGTTTCCTATTGGAGAAGATTCCTAATGTTCCCCAGTGCTTTCTAGTGAAGAAGATTCCTAGTTATCCCCAGTGCTTCCTAGTGGAGAAGATTCCTAGTGATCCCCAGTGCTTCCTAGTGGAGAAGATTCCTAGTGATCCCCAGTGCTTCCTAGGTGGAGAATATTCTTAGTGTCCCGCAGTGTTTCCTTGTTAACCACTTCAGCCCCGGAGGATTTCACAGTTTAGGACCAGAGCACTTTTTGCGATTCGGCACTGCGTCGCTTTAACTGACAATTGCGCGGTTGTACGACGTTGTACCCATACTAAATTTGCGTCCTTTTTTCCCCACAAATAGAGCTTTCTTTTGGTGGTATTTCATCCCCCCTGCGTCATTTCTGATCACCGTTATAAACAAAAAAAGAGTGTCAATTTTGCAAAAAAACAGTTTGTCTTACTTTTTGCTAAAATACAAATCCAAAAAAATATATAAAAAAACATTTTTTTCATCGGTTTTGGCCGATTTATATTCTTCCTCATATTTTTGATTAAAAAAATCGCAATCTGCGTTTATTGATTTGTTTGCGCAAAAAGTACGGATGCTGAGAATTCATTTCTGGGTTTTTTTTTAAATTATTTTTTTACTAGTAATGGTGGCGATCTGCCATTTTTAGCGGGACTGCGATATTGCAGCGGACACGTTGGACCATTTTGACTCTTTTTTGGGGACCATTTGCATTTATACAGCAGTCAGAGCTATAAAAATGCACTGATTACTGTGTAAATGCCATTGGCAGTGAAGGGGTTAACCTGGAGGGGGTGCTCTAAGGGTTTACTGTGTTCCCTCATTGTGCTCTAACTGTATGTGGGCTGGGCTGGCAGGGGGAGAGGAGTGATCACGGCTTCCATATACAGGAAGCCTGTGATCACAGCCCTTCCCCCTCTGTCAGAACAGAGATCCGTGTTTACATCCACGGACCTCTGTTCTTTCACTGCGGGGGGGCCATCGCGGGTAGCCGGCGGCGATCGAGTCCACCCTACCCCCCCAGACACAGTGAGCGCGCCTCCAGCGGCGTGCCTGCGCTCACAATGCTAGTTATCGTGGCCGCCGTCAGGTGATGCCAGTTTGCGATAACGAGCCCCCTTGCCGCCGTCTTGCTGTGGCGGGCAGTCGACAAGTGGTTAAGGAGATTCCTAGTGTTCCTCAGTGTTTCCTATTGGAGAAGATTCCTAGTGTTCCCCAGAGCTTCCTAGTGGAGAAGATTCTTAATGATACCCAGTGCTTCCTAGTGGAGAAGATTCCTAGTGGTCCCCACTAGTTGCCAGTGGTGAAGATTCTTAGTGTCCCACAGTGCTTCCTTTTTACATAGAAACATAGAAAAGTGACGGCAGAAAAAGACTGAGTAGTCCATCTAGTCTGCCCCTTTTTATTTATTTATTTTACTTTTTTTTTTATAATTTTTTTTTTTTTTTACATTAATCTTGTTGTCTGACTATAGATGTATGTTTATCCCAAGCATGTTTAAAGCCATTTACTGTTGACTGTCTCACAACCTCTGTTGGTAGTTTATTCCAATCATCAACCACCCTTTCAGTAAAATAATACTTTCTAAGATTAGTTTTGAACTTCCCCCCAGTTAGTTTGAGGTCCCTGTGTTCTTGATTTTGGTTTCATATTGAAAAGACTGCCCTCCTGAACCTTATTCACCCCCTTGAGGTATTTAAAGGTTTCAATCATGTCTCCCCTCTCCCTTCTTTCCTCCAGACTGTACATATAAAGTTCCTGAAGTCGCTCTTGATATGTTTTATCCCCAGACCTTTCACCATTTTTGTTACCCGTCTCTGAACTCGTTCTATTTTATCAATATCTTCTTGTAAGTGAGGTCTCCAGAACTGGACACAATATTCTAAGTGAGGTGTCACTAAAGATCTATATAGAGGAATCAGAACCTCCTTCCTCCTGCTGGTGATCGCTCTACTGATACATCCCAGAATTCTATTTGCTTTTCCCACTGCTTGGTCACACTGTTTGCTCATTTTGCAATCATCTGAAATAAGCACCCCCCAATCTTTTTCTTCTGTAGTGCTGGCTAACACTGTGCCCCCAATGCTGTACTCTCTAAGGGGATTCTTTTTCCCTAGATGCATTATTTTACATTTAGAAATATTGAACTGCAGTCTCCACTGCTTTGACCAATCTTCCAGCAATCCAGCTCCTTTTTAAGGAGATTCCTAGCGTTCACCAGTGTTTCCTTGTGGAGTGGATTCCTAGTGTTCCCAAGGCAAAAGATACTTAGTGTTTTATTATTGGAGAAGATTTCTAGTGCCCCACCCCCAGTGTGTCACTATCAGAGGGTAAGACCACACGGGACTGTAACTCAAGATGTAGCAGACCAATGAACAACTTACCAGATGTACCCGGGAACAGATCCTCACAACTGCGGGAGCAGTGTGGCCACACAAAAACAGAGGTGTGCCAGGTTTGCAGGGTCTAAGGAGCCACCAGGCCTTCACCAGAGCCACTGGAGGTGTGGATGTTGCTCTGCAAGGCAGCCTCCAGGTTGCAGCTCTCTAGCACACCCACGTGGGCAAAGTGCAAACAAATAGCACACTGGAAGTACACAGGGTACACACAGAGACTATCCTGAGATTGACACACACAGAAACAGGAAATGCAGGAATCCATGGAGAGAACCCAAAGGGAATATAAGTGCAAAGCAAGAGGGAAACACTGAGAACAAAAACAGGATCAGACAACACATAGAATAAGGGAATACTCAGAAACAGCAACTTCCAGAGGAACAGGAGGGTCCAGCTTTAGCATGGAGACACACTGCTCAAACACTATGCCATAGGTGCAAAGGCTTAATAATACCAATTTTCAGGGCAGATTGGCAGGAACCTGAACAGCTCGAACAGGAGGTAAAACCCACCACCGGATCAATGTACATGAAACCGGAACACGGTGCTTCCTAGTGGAGTAGATTCTTAGTGTCCCTCGGTATTTCCTAGTGCAAAAGATTACTAGTGTCCCCCAATGCTTCCAGGTGAAGAAGATTCTTAGTGTTCCTCAGTATTTGCTAGTGGAGAAGATTCCTAGTGTTCCCCAATGCTTCCAGGTAAAGATGATTCTTAGTGTTCCTCAGTATTTGCTAGTGGAGAAGATTCCTAGTGTTCCCCAGTGGAGAAAATTCTTAGTTTTCCCTAGTGCTTGCTAGTGCAGAAGATTCCTAGTCTTCTCCAGTGGAGAAGATTCTTAGAGTCCCCTAGTGCTTCCTGGTGGAGAAGATATCTAGTGTCCATCAGCTCCATCTAGTGGCCATAATGCAGTTTTTCCTGGTTTTCTCTAATCTGTGTGAAGGAGAAGCATTCAACCTGGAGAGAAAATAGCCAATAACATTCATTTTGTCATCATGTGCACAGAACATGCTGTTTCGCAGAGCAAATAGCTTTCCACATTACTTTTATACACACTTTTTAGGTAATATTAGGGATTAAGTTAAATGTTATTATTATTGCAAACTGCATGGTTTAAAAGGAGACTATAATGGATTATAGTTAGAGTTGAGCAGACACCTGGATGTTTGAGTTCGTCGGGTTCGGCCGAACCTCGTGAAACCGTTCGGGTTCGGTACTGAACTCGATCTGAACTTGACCCCGGACACCGAACCCCATTGAAGTCAATGGTGACCCGAACTTTTGGGCACAAAAATGGCTGTAAAAAAGTCATGGAAAGGGCTAGAAGGCTGCAAAAGGAAGCAAAATGGGGGTAAGAGTAGGACAAGTGCCCTGCAAACAAATGTGGATAGGGAAATAACTTAAAATCACCTAAAAAAACTAAAAATTGGAGGAGGTGGATGTGGAGTAGGAGCCTAGAGGTTTACTAGGCCGTGACTGTGGCAGTGTAGGCGGAAGTGATGGTGGTGGAGGAGGAGGAAGAGGAGGAGGAGGTAGCCAACACTGTTTTTTGCTTGTTTGGGTTTTTTTTAGAATTGGGGTAGCCCCCAAAATATTAAGACATGTTCAAAAAAAAAAAAAGGACACCAATGGCTGTGTGAGGCCTTGTGGGATCCATGCCTGGTTCATTTTCATAAAGGTTAGCTTGTCCACGTTGGCTGTGGAGAGGAGGCTGTGCTTGTCTGTGATAACGCCCCCTGCCATACTAAACACAAGTTCAGACAATACACTGGCTGCAGGGCAGGCCAGCACCTCCAAGGTATAAAGGGCAAGCTCAGGCCATGTGGCCAATTTGGAGACCCAGAAGTTGAATGGGGCAGACCCATCAGTCAGTACGTGTAGGTGTGTGCACACATACTGTTGCACCATGTTGCTGAAATGCTGCCTCCTGCTAAGACGTTGCCTATAAGCTGGTGGTGCTGTTTGTGGTGGCGTGCTGCTGACAAAGCTTTTCCACATTTCGGCCATGCTAACCCTGCCTTCTGAGATGCTGGCGGTGCCACAGCTGCGTTGGTGACCTCTTCCTCCTCCTCCTCTGCCTTCGCCTTGTGCTTCCACTGAGCCCCCGGTGTCATTTGGGAATGCCCTCAGCAGCGCGTCTACAAGAGTGTGCTTGTAGTCGCGCATCTTCCGATCACGCTCCAGTGAGGGAATTAAGGACGGACGGTTCTTGTACCGGGGATCCAGCAGGGTGGCCACCCAGTAATCAGCACAAGTTAAAATGTGGGCAACTCGGCTGTCGTTGAGCAGGCACTGCAGCATATAGTCGCTCATGTGTGCCAGGCTGCCCAGAGGCAAAGACAAGCTGTCCTCTGTGGGAGGTGTATCACCTGTGTCCTCCGTATCCCCCCAGCCACGCTCCAGTGATGCCCACGAGCTGCATTGGGTGTCACCCTGCTGTGAACACGGTTCCTCCTCCTCCTCATCATCCTCATCCTCCTCATCCTCCAGAACTGTCCCCTGGCTTGAAAATTTTTGACCTGGCCTATGCTGTTGCAGGAACCCACCCTCCGAGCCACTTGTGAATGACTGGCCTGATAACCGTGGAAATGACCCCTCTTCCTCCTCCTCCTGTGCCACATCCTCTTCCATCATCGCCCGAAGTGTTTTTTCAAGGAGACATAGAAGTGGGATAGTAACGCTGAGAACAGCGTCATCGGCACTGGCCATGTTGGAGGAGTACTCAAAACACTGCCATATGGTACACAGGTCTCGCATGGAGGCCCACTCGTTGGTGGTGAAGTGGTGCTGTTCCGCAGAGCGACTGACCCGTGCGTGCTGCAGCTAAAACTCCACTATTGACTGCTGCTGCTCGCACAGTCTCTCCAGCATGTGCAAGGTGGAGTTCCACCTTGTGGGCACATCGCATAGGAGGCGGTAAGTGGGAAGGCCGAAGTTCAGCTGCAGCGCAGACAGGCGAGCAGCAGCAGGGTGAGAACGCCGAAAGCGCGCACAGAAGGCCCGCACTTTATGCAGCAGCTCTGACATATCCGGGTAGTTTTTTTAGAAATTTCTGCACCACCAAATTCAGCACATGCGCCAGTCAAGGGATGTGCGTCAAACCGGCTAGGCCCAGAGCTGCTACGAGATTTCGCCCATTATCGTACACCACCAGGCCGAGCTTGAGGCTCAGTGGCAACAACCACTCATCGGTCTGTTGTTCAATGAAGGTGTTTCACTGAGCGGATGAGGAGGTGTTAGAGGAGGAGGAGGAAGCACAGTAGGAGGAGGCAATAGGAGGCAAAGAGAAATGCCCTGCAATCCTGGGTGGCGGAAGGACATGCGCCAAACGGCTAGCTGGCTCAGTCCCACCCGCCATTACATTTGCCCAGTGTGCAGTTAGCGAGAAATAGTGTCCCTGCCCGTGCTTACTGGTCCACGTATCAGTGGTTATGTGGACCTTGCCACAGATGGCATTGCGCAGTGCACACTTGATCTTGTCCCCGACTTGTTTGTGCAGGGAAGGGATGGCTCGCCTGGAAAAGTAGTGGCGGCTGGGAACCACGTACTGTGGGACAGCCCTCACCATCAGGTTTTTAAAACTGTCCGTGTCCACCAGACGGAATGACAGCATTTCAAAGGCCAGGAATTTTGAAATGCTGGCATTCAGGGCAAGGGATCGCGGGTGGGTAGGGGGGTACTTTCTCTTTCTCTCCAGTGTTTGGGAGATGGAGAGCTGTAAGCTTACATGGAACCGTGTGGAAATGCTTGGGGACGGTGGCGGACATGGTGGTCACATCATCTGTTTGCTTGGTGGCAGGTGCCACTGGCACTGTAGAGGTGGAGGAAGAGGCCGAGTCAGCAGCAGAAGAGGAAGCAGGAGGAGGCCGAGACCTTTCTTGGATTTTGAGGTAATTATTCCACTGCAGCAGTGCTTTGCATTTAGATGCCTGGTCATGGAGGTTGTGCTCAGCTTTGTGCCTCGCTTCAGCCTCTCATTGCACAGTGTGCAAACCACTTGTGTCTTGTAGTCAGCACATTGTCTGAAGAACTGCCACGCCGGGGAACGCCTTTGAGCTGCCTTTGGTGTGCTAGGTCCCTGGGTGCGGTGGGTAGTAGCAGGCGTACTGTCTAGGGGACGCTCACTCCGCTTTTGCAACCTGCTTCCTCTTTTGCTGTGCTGGTGCCTCTGTGCGACCACCACCTCTTCCTCCAAACTGCACACGTCACTCGCATGACCCTCATTCCATGTGGGGTCTAGGAGCTCATCATCCCCCACATCATCCACCACCCACCCTTCAGCACTGCCCTCCTTGTCAGTCTGCACACTGAGGAAAGCCGCAGCAGTTGGCACCTGTGTTTCGTCATCATCATCACAGACGTGCTGCCGTGGTGTTTCCATGTCCTCATCCTGAACCAGAAGTGGTTGGGCATCAGTGCACTCAATGTCTTCCACTTCTGGGCCAGGGCTATGTGGATGGCCCACGGAAAGCACAGCAGCAGAGTCATCAAAAAGCATAAGAGTCTCTTGCATGACTTGGGGCTCAGACTGCTTGGCTGATTTACAAGGGGCTGAGGTGAGAGACAGATGGCCATGGGGTTCAGGTGACAACTCTGAGCTCTCATCAAGGGACTGAGTGGAAGACAATGTGAAGGAACTGGAGGCATTGTCAGCCACCCAATTTACTATCGCCTGTAGTTGTTCTGGCCTTACCATTCGTTGAGCGCCATTCGGGCCTAACATATAACGTTGAAGGTTCTGTCGGCTACCTGAGGAAGGTGTTTCACTTGTGCGTATAGCTGGCACACCTCGACCACGTCCTCTCCTTCCAACAGGAGCTTCAGCAACACCACCAACACCGGCAGCACCACGACCACCACCACGTCCCTTATTTGACTCTCTCCTCATTCTGGACACAAATGTACTATGTAGCACTATTTATTAATACAAAAAAAAAGAATAATAAATTATTCTTCTTATTTTTTTTTTAAAAGAAGAAAATTGTAGATGCACTTTTTATTTTTGTGCAAGCAGCAGGAACCTCTCCCTACACCAGTATGAGATGATTTTAGAATGATAATCTGTCTTTCACAGCACCGACAGGAACCTCTCCCTAATGCAGTATGAGATGATTTTAGAACAATAATCTCCCCCTCACAGCACCAACAGGAACCTCTCCCTAATGCAGTAGTAGATGGTTTTATAACGATAAACTCTCCCTCAAAGCACCCACAGAAACGTTTCCCTAATGCAGCAGTAGATGGTTTTAGAATGAGAATCTCTCCCCCAGAGCAACAACAGGAACATTTCCCTAATGCACTATAAGATGGTTCTGAACGCTAATGTGTCCCTCACAGGACCGCAATGAAGGTCTCCCTAATGCAGTCTGAGATGGTTTTGAACGCTAATCTTTCCCTCACAGCAGCAGCATGAAACTCTCCCTACTCTAGTCTGAGACGATCTGACGCGCGACGCTACGTGACTCCAGCCCCATATAGAGGCTGGGTCAGATGATGCACTGGCCAATCACATCCATGCCATTAGTAGGCATGGCTGTGATGTCTTCTAAGGGCAAACCAGTGAGAAGCTTGTTGATTGGCTGCCCAGCAGCTATAGAAAAGGCGGAAAAAATACCTGAATACCGAACCCGATCCCGGACTTTTTCTTTAATATCTGGGATCGGGTTCGGGGCACGGACACCCCAAAGTCTGGTACGATACCGAATTTTACAGTCCGGGTTCGCTCAACTCTAATTATAGTCTATTTTATTTCGATAGTGTTTACAGCTTCAAAAAAATCCAATAGATTTACATTACAGGGTGCGTTCCTGTCCTAATGTTTTTCTACTTGTTCAGACATTTGCAGGAAATCACATGACTTAAAATAAAGAAACCTTTTTCAAGAGAAATTATTAAAAATAGGTGTGGTTCATATACAGGTGATGTGTCTTTCTTTGTTTCTGATTCAAATATTATCTATACACTGATTAGTATTTTATACAATAGTTTTTTTTTTCTTCCCAGAAAGATATAAATGCAACAGATGCTTGTGGGATAGTTTGGTAGAAAAGAATAAGTGGGGTGAATTTATAAAGATTTGTAGAGCTATTCATCCTGTGAAACCGTATGAACATTTCTTCTGTGTGAAAGGGGACAAAAACAAATGTTATTAGGCTATTTCCCCTGCAGGTTCAATGTTCTTCATGGAGCGAATCATTAAAATACCCCATTATGACCACTCGATGGAGCTGATGATTATAAAAAATATAAACTTATGTATCACCAGTTCCATCTAGTGGCCATAATGCAGTATTTAAGAAAATTAATAAGCACTGACTAGAAGCCAACCGTCATTTAACAGGACATATAAGAGGGCCAGGAGAGTGGTAGAGAACACCAGGTGAAGTTTATGCAGCTCCTCTCAGATTAGGTCTTGAGATCCTAATGCACATATAAAAAACAAACTCAAGAGGGCGCCTCAATCTAGGTGTAGCGATTTATTAAAAGAATAAAAGACAATAAAAATGCACTCACTAGATAAAAGTGGATCAAGGCTTGTCATAGACCCATATAGACCTTCATAGGATCACCGTGAGGCTTCAGAGCTCTGCAGGCAAGTGGTTAGCTGAAGAGTTCTTGATGGAAGTACAGCTGTCAGGCTTCAGGCTGGAACATAAGCAACAGCAGCTTCCAGAAGTAGCAAGATGGTTGCGATGCCAAACAGCAATTCTCTTGGCTGGGGGATGATGACAGGTGGAGGGGGTATGGCTACATATTTCAGGGCAGGCAGGAGCGCCCCTTTATCAAACGAACATAAGCAACAGTGTAGACCAAACAGAGGAGAAGACAGAAGACTCCAGGTTTGGAAGAAGATATCAGTGGCAGAGATGGAACAATGACAGGAAGCATGGACATGGACCTTACATTGCTAGAGGGAGGGTCACTGAAAGGTAGAAAGGTGTGCCATCCTCTGCATATACGTTGTGCATGCTTCAACACTATGACAAGAGCTTCTGGCAGCCCAAACCAAGAAAAATGTTACTTTAATGTAGTACATTTAGATGGGTTGAGGCTTTTGATTGTTTTATAACTGGTTCTCTCCCCCATTCAAGTCTATGGAAATGTAGAATGAGCTTAAAAGAAATGTATGGGATTTTTTTTCACACTCGTGGATGCAGCATCAGTCCGACTCTAACACTGAGAAACGAGTGATCAAATGCAGCCAATCGCTCAGTTCTCGGAGCTCCGTGAGCAGAGAGCTGATGACTGTCAGTAGGGGGCAGGAGTGGCCGGTGCAGGCTCTCAGCATCTCGCTGAGAGGCTGAGCCGGGTGCCAGTGCCGGTATGTGGGTAGATCCTGACTCCATTATCATGATCTTGACTGGGTCTGTGGTGTCAGCAGACAGCGGACTTCAGCCCGCTGTCTGCTGAAAATGGGTCACAGGAGTGCAGAACGAACTGCACAAAGCAAGCTGTGGCTGTACTTCTCCTGTCAAGCAGATTAAATGCACGCCAGAAGGAGCAGAACTGCACCTGCCAATGAATTCTGAATGGTCCTAAAAGCCCTTCAAACTTATCTTGCCCATTGACACAAGTCCAAAACCTGTCGACACAAAATAACAAAGAGCAAGAAAATTGGATTGTGTTTCCCTTTACAGTTCCAACAAAACCTTTCCTTTATCTATGCATACAGCCTGGGTGGCCATGAAAGGAAAGGAAAGGACCCCTCCTGGTATTAGACAAAGCTACATGCCTTGCAAGTGGTGGCAAAGCCTCTTTCCCCTGCAAAGTACCTTTGTCCTTATGTTGAGAGACAATGGCCTCTTCCCATCTCTGGTGCCCCAAAAACGATATAGGGGAAATGGGGGGACTTATAGTGAGATTATAATAAGGGGGTGAACGAATGTCCATGGGCTATGCAGCCTGCCAGTAGGGTTGCCACCTCATCCCTTTAAACCCAAACATATGAATTACACAGGTTCTGAGGCTAATTTATTGCATATAAGGCACGACTATAATTACCACCTTAATCAGCCACAGAATCTGTGTAATTAATATGTGTTTGGTTTTATTGGGGTGAGGTAGCAACCCTACCTGCTAGGCCATTTCATGTGGCCATCACACCTCTCTGCAGTTGCAGCACCCCCCTGATCTCTGCCTCCACCCTGTATCAGCAGTCAGCAGCAGTGAGGATAGAACTCCTCCTCCAGATCCTGCGCTGCTCCTTGCACCTGCAGAGAGGCTCCTTTTTGCACACCCCCACATCTCAGCAGTTAACAGCAGATAGGACAGGACTCCTCCTACAGATTGCAGCACTTCCTGTCCTCTTCCAACCTTTATGATGTCTGGAGGTGCAGACATTCTACAGAAAAGGATTTCATCTTTTTTTGCTCACTCCCGACAAATATATTAGAGAATACACTTAATATTGACAGATAAACTAGCGCTGCCCCCTTGAGGTTCGCTTGATAATTCCATTCCCCCTTGGTCTCCCCGACTCTGAGAGTCCTCCACCACCCCTGACATTCTCGGTTCACTCATAGTGTTAGACCAGAGATATTACCATAAACATGACAGTGTAGGTATAACAGCAGTGCTGATAAACAGAGAAGTAGTCCTGAAAGAACCTATACACCCAGTGATAAACAGTCCATATTCAAGTCCTTTCAAAACATTCACACAAAGTATGTAGTCCCTTGGCACCACACAGCGTGAGATGTAGTTGTGAATCCTCATCCCCACATGGATGTGCACTTACAGAATCCACATGCCTTGCACTGTTATCATTTTAAACAATATCACATGATGTGGCGCCTCTCTCTTTCCTTCTTAATGAGTGATATGCCAGTCCCTGGTACCCGTGGTCTGTGAAATTCCCCTTCTCTACAGTGTGAGATCTTTATGCTTATATGCCAAGCATGACAGTGGATTCTGTAAGTGCACATCCATGTGGGGATAAGGATTCACAGCTACGTCTCACGCTGTGTGGTGCCAAGGGACTACATACTTTGTGTGAATGTTTCGAAAGGACTTGAATATGGACTTATGAAAAACACCTGTTTATTACTGGGTGTATAGGTTCTTTCAGGACTTGAAGAGTGAAACACCCGCTCAAAGCCAATTAGGTCAGATGTCCATCCAGTGATCCACTGTGTTGGGTGCTACCTCTGCTACAGGTGTAGAAGCAAAATGAAGAGTCTCTGGACGGCCGCACTCCAACTGATCACCGTTTATTGTGCAATATTCATGTGTACATGAGTGCAACAAAAGCACAGACAGATACGACCAAAGGCACAGCTGCTAACGCGTTTCACGTCATGAATTGGCATTTAGTCATAGCTGTGTACACATGAATATTGCACAATAAACAGTGATCAGTTGGAGTGCGGCCGTCCAGAAACTCTTCATTTTGCTTCTGTTCTTTCAGGACTACTACTCTGTTTATCAGTGCTGCTGTTTTACCTACCCTGTCATGTTTATGGTGATATCTCTGGTCTGATACTGTTTATTTATTCGTAAGTAGCTGCTGTCATTACTTATTTGTTTTGTTGGGTTACTTGTGGCGCGGGTTAAGATCTGGTCTGTGGGCAAATTAATATTTGATCTATTTGCTTGATTATCACTCATAGTGTTACCTTTTTTTTAGTTAAACACATTCAGTAAAAGGAGCCACACAATGTTAAGAGTTTAATGTATTTACTTAAATCTCTTTTGAATTAAAGTAGAACTCTGATTTTAATAGAAGTTGTATCAAATAGGTAAATGGTTAAAGAGGAAGTAAACCCAGATGGGGTTTACTTTCCTCTATATTTCCCTGTAATGTAGAAGCATAATGGGCTATTCTGCATCGCATAGTAGCCCATTATGTGCCACTTACCTGCCAACAAACCTGCGATGTCCAGCGCTGTCCCCTGTGCTGGCCGCATCCATCTTCTGACCCTCTTCCTTGCGGGGGCCGCGACTCCGACGCTGTGACTGGCCAGAGTCGCTTGACGTCACTCCGGGGCATGTGCGCGGGAGCCGCCAGTCACGGCACGGTTGCAGTGGAGGAACGGCATGGAGGCCGTTTCTTCACTGCGCATGTGCCGACATGACGTCGGCACAGCTTCAACACTGTATATTTCCTGAACTGTGCAGGTTTAGGAGATATGCAGGGCACCTACAGGTATGCCTTATTATAGGCTTACCTGCAGGTTAAAGTGGTTGTCACAAGTTGACAACCACTTTAACAATTTACTTTTAGGTCACATACATGAATGTCTAAATGATGTAATAACTTTGAAATCTCAGTGAATATAAGAGAGACACCAAAGGACTGAATGTGTGTCACTACTCTCTTTCATCCACTAACACTCACGGTTTAAAGTTATGCTCTGAGCTCCTCCAATTGAGTGTAATCAGGACACCTGAATGTTCACCGATATGAGTTGTAGATAAAGGTTAACTGATGTAAATGAATAGTGAATACATTTTAGGCTAACCAAGTTGATTAGTGAACATGTAGGTAAATTGATACCACTCAATGGAATACAAATAAATCAGCACCACTCAAAAGAATGTATACAAACTGGTATAACTGCAAGGAACCATATAATAAGTTCACACAAATTCAACTGTATTATTAATGAGAGTTCTTAAGAGTATTCAATATGACAAGGTGTAATAACCCTGAGTTCTGCAAAGTGGGGGGGGGGGGGAGTATCTGTAATTGCAGCAACTCCTCAATCAAAGCTTAGTGCGTCTTCTGCCGGCTCTTATGTTTAGATGTTAGGTACCTAGGAAACAACTGTATCCACAGATCCTCCGAATATGGCACAAAGATGAAATAAGCAACTTTACTGCAGTAAATGATAACCTTCACATTGTTCACTGACTTTGTGGTAAGCTTACAAATAACAGCAATTCAGTACACTCAAGTGGGTACAATCCAACAGCCTCAGTTTTTATGATAATGCCCAGATCTTTACTTTCCTTGCGAAGCAGTATATTACACAAATTAGTACTCTTATAGATGGGTCAGGGCCCGCTCATCCAACCAGACAAACGACTGCAGACAAACGGTCCCACTGCTTAGGTGATGATGATGAGTCTGGAGATAATGGAACACTCCTGCTCTCTGTTCCTGGAATCGGCCTCCACCACACTCCTCCTTGCAGCTCTCCCCGATCGATCGCTACAGCTGCCCACTGGGTCTGGAACAAACTCAGTTGGTAATAGGGCTGGTCCTGTAGATCGTCCTCTAGAACACTGTAGAAATGCAGCCCGCTGGATTGATGTAGGTAGGCCGCAGGCCGCAATCCCACTGTAAGAGCGCACAGGGTCCTGCTGATCGATCACCGCCGTCCAAAGAGGCCGCAGCAAGCCCCTCGCTTTTCTTAACCACTTCAGCCCCGGAAGAATTTCCCAGGTTAGGACCAGAGCACTTTTTGCGATTTGGCACTGCGTCGCTTTAACTGACGATTGCACGGTCGTGCGACGTTGTACCCAAATTAAATTTGCATCCTTTTTTTCCCACAAATAGAGCTTTCTGTTGGTGGTATTTGATCATCGCTGCGTCATTTCTGATAACCACTATAAACAAAAGAATAGCAACCATTTTGCAAAAAAACACAAATTTCTTACTTTTTGCTAAAATACTAATTCAAAAAAAAAATATATAAAAAAACATTTTTTTCATCGGTTTTGGCCGATTTATATTCTTCCTCATATTTGTGATAAAAAAAATTGCAATCAGCGTTTATTGATTGGTTTGCGCAAAAGTGGCCTTTAGCCGGTTTTGGCTACTTTTTTTACAAAAAAATATATAAAAAAAAAACTTAATCATAAAATCGTTTTTCATTCTTTAAACACAAAAAAACGTTTTACCAACGATAAGAAAACAAATATCACCAATAGTCTTTACTGCGTCGCTACTAGTTTATGGTGGTTGTCTTTCGAGATAAACACCCTTTTTTTCCTACGTTTAAATTAAACCCATGTTGCAGCGTGCTGGCACGTTAGCAGTCAATTTCGCTGCGTC
>BLSH010207573.1:231604-251245 GCA_018402905.1 Glandirana rugosa | reverse complement strand
CAAAACTTTAGACTTGACCCATAGTGTATCCTACACTTTAAAATAAGGGGGAAACTGTATATCACTCATAAAAGAGGTACAGTGTTCTACACCAGTGTTTCTCAACCTTTTACGGTGAAGTACCCCTGCAGATCTAAAAAAATTTCCTAAGTAACCCTGTCTCGAGAAAGTAATTTCTATTGCTTGGGTGTCATGGTTTCTGTGTGTGTGTTTAACTAGTTCCACACTGCCTACCGCATATTTACGGCGGCAGTGTGGACGCTGACCGCTAATCGCCGTAAAAAGGTGGCGATCTGCGAATGGCCACTAGGGGGCGCGCGCGCCCGCAGCACTCCTAATGAGCGGCCACAGGCAAAGAATGGGGTACCGCCGATGTAAACACGGCGGTTCCCCATTCTGACAGTGCAGGCATGGGAGATCTACTGATCCCTGTCACTGGGATCAGTTAGATCTCTCATGCCCATAGTAGCCCAACCCCCCCACAGTAAGAACATACCCAGGGAACACAGTTAACCCCTAGATCTCCCCCTTTAGGTTAACCCCTTCACTGCCAATGACATTTATACTGTAATCAGTGGACATTTAAATTTTTGATCGCTGAATAAATGTCATTGGTCCCAAAAAAGTGTCAAAAATGTCCGACATGTCCGCCCTAATATCGCAGTACCGCTAAAAATCGCAGATCGCCGCCATTACTAGTAAAAAATAAAAAATAAATAAAAACCCCAGAAATGAATTCTCATGATCCGTAAACGCGGCCACATTTGCGCAAACCAATCAATAAATCGGCCAAAAACGGTGAAAAAAAATGTTTTTTTCTATTTTTTTTTTTGGACTTGAATTTTAGCAAAAAGTAAGAAATTTGGGTTTTTCTGCAAAATGGTTGCTCTTCTTTTGTTTATAGCGGCGATTAGAAATGATGCAGAGGCGATCAAATACCACCAAAAGAAAGCTCTATTTGTGGGGAAAAAAAGGACGTAAATTTTGTTTGGGTACAACGTCGCACGACCGCGCAATTGTCAGTTAAAGCAACGCAGCGCCAAATCGCAAAAAGCGCTCTGGTCCTAAAGCTGCAAAACCTTCCGGTTGGTAAGTGGTTAAAGAACGGCTGTACTAAAGATGCAATAAATAAATCCTCACAAATGGAAAATTCCTATAAGTAAAGTGTCCTTACAATGGCTCTCTCTGGGGTAAATTCCAGCAGGCCAAACTTACACAGATGATGCGTCATCCTGCAATTTCTACGATTTCTATTTCTCAATGTTTTTTATGTTACCTGTCCATTATTGTGCCTAACAACACAAATAGCAACATGGAATTCCCCAGATAATACACCAAAGGAATGCCTCTGTACATTTCCAGATAATAAAAAAACAACATCTGAATAAACAATCTGGCCTATTAAATGAAGAGGAACATTCATCTCATTTATCTGTAAGGAAGAATAAACAAATAATATAAAAATTGTGAATATATATATTTCAAAAGTGTATTTTGACTATTACCACTGTTTTGCTGTCCTGAATAATGAACCCTTCAGTAGTAGATATGTATCCTATTAAGGTGAGCTTGAACCATTTTACCTCTGGACCAATTTAAAATCAGCATTTATGGCAGAGAAATTACTTAACCCCATCCCGACACTCCTTCCCGGCCCTTTAAGAGCTGCTAAATACTGGGAGGCGGTTGCGGGCATTTAGGTCATATGACCTCTGTGATTGGCTGCCACGGCGGTCACATGATCAGAAAGCTCCCAATTGCAAGTATGCATCGGGAGCTTTCTTGCCCCTGCTAGTGACTGTGCTCTCAGCACAGAAAACTCTTTACATAAGGTCGCACATATGCAGCCTCTCGGCGTTAAAGCCCACCCGCCAGAGGCCACATATACAGCATCTCACTAAAGTGAGTACACCCCTCACATTTTTTGTAAATATTTTATTCTATCTTTTCATGTGACAACACTGAAAAAATGACACTTTGCTACAATGTAAAGCAGTGAGTGTACAGCTTGTATAACAGTGTAAATTTGCAGTTCCCTCAAAATAATTCAACACACAGCCATTAATGTCTAAACCGCTGGCAACAAAAGTGAGTACACCCCTAAGTGAAACTGTCCAAATTGGGCCTAAAGTGTCAATATTTTGTGTGGCCACCATTATTTTCCAGCACTGCCTCAACCCTCTTGAGCATGGAGTTCACCAGAGCTTCACAGGTTGCCACTGGAGTCCTCTTCCACTCCTCCATGGTGACATCATGGAGCTGGTGGATGTTAGAGAGCTTGCACTCCTCCACCTTCTGTTTGAGGATGCCCCACAGATACTCAATAGGGTTTAGGTCTGGAGACATGCTTGGCCAGTCCTTCACCTTTACCCTAAGCTTCTTTAGCAAAGCAGTGGTCATCTTGGAGGTGTGTTTGGGGTTGTTATCATGTTGGAATACTGCCCTGCAGCCCAGTCTCCGAAGGGAGGGGATCATGCTCTGCTTCAGTATGTCACAGTACATATTGGCATTCATGGTTCCCTCAATGAACTGTAGCTCCCCAGTGCCGGCAGCACTCATGCAGCCCCAGACCTTGCCACTCCCACCACCATGCTTGACTGTAGGCAAGACACACTTGTCTTTGTACTACTCACCTGGTTGCCACCACACACGCTTGACACCATCTGAAGCAAATAAGTTTATCTTGATCTCATCAGACCATCAGACATGGTTCCACTAATTTGGCTGGAATTGTGGCCCTGAGGAAGGAGGTACACCCCTGAAATGCGTCAGCCTTTATTTGTGTCGTGTCTGCACTCACAGCAATTATGCATTTGTATGGCCCATTGGGGGTTGCCACTCATGTGAGTATTCCCTTATATTTTTATACTATTTAATAAATGCATCTGGTAATGCACTTGGTGTACAAGCCTTCCTTTTGTTTTTGTTTCTTAGTTTGTTTTGGATCACCCCATCTGAGGAGGGCAGCATCCGCCTGGTATTCGTGGCTATTGATGTCCTTGCTGCCTTTTTCCAACTACGGGGGACCGCCTTAGTGCTGGAAGTGATTGTTGTTCTATGGTTCCAGTAATCCATGTCCTTAGTCTGCTTGTCTTCAGCAAACTGTTTGCAGGCTTTCTTGTGCTTCATCTTTAGAAGAGGCTTCCTTCTGGGACGACAGCCATGCAGACCAATTTGATGCAGTGTTCGGCATATGGTCTGAGCACTGACAGGCTAACCCCTCACCCCTTCAACCTCTGCAGCAATGCTGGCAGCATTCTTACGTCTATTTCCCACAGACAATCTCTGGATATGATGCTGAGCATGTGCACTCAACTTCTTTGGTCGACCATGGCAAGGCCTGTTCTGAGTGGAACGTGCCCTGTTAAACTGCTGTATGTGTTAGGAAATGTCAGTTTCCAGAGCTCTGTGCACGTTCGTGCATGTGCGCGAGCCTGTGCGCGCCAATAGCCGAAACGGCCTATATAAGCAGCCAACACCTTGCAGCAGATGCTGTCCATTCTACAGGGTTCCTGTGACCCCTGTGACTACTTTCACAGTAGACAGTGAAGAGACTTTCCTGCACCTGTGACCCCAGCTTTACTTGGACTTGTTTCTTTCTGCCTGCCCTGACCCCCGGACTGTCTACAACTACCCTTCTGCCCGATCCTTCTGTACCTTTGCTGCCTGCATATTGCCGACCCTGCTTGCACCTGACCACCTGCCTGCCTGCTCCATCTGTACCCCATTGCCAGCCTGTTGCCGACCCGGACCGTACGACCATTCTTCAGTTTGCACGAGCTCCAGTGGACTTCCACATACCACCAAGTGACCCAGTCCAACCCTCGTGCCCCCCTGTGCTCTTGAGCTCTCTGTCTGCACTACCAGGGGTTCTTGAACCAGGGCCACAAGAGAGGTGATCCCCTGCATAAGCTAGACTCATCCGCCAGGTACGTGACAGTATGTCTTGGCCACCGTGCTGCAGCTCAGTTTCAGGGTCTTGGCAATCTTCTTATAGCCTAGGCCATCTTTATGTAGAGCAACAATTCTTTCTTTCAGATCCTCAGTGAGTTCTTTGCCATGAGGTGCCATGTTGAACTTTCAGTGACCAGTATGAGAGAGTAAAAGCGATAACAACAAATTTAACACAACTGCTCCCCATTCACACCTGAGGCCTTGTAACACTAACGAGTCACATGACATCGGGGAGGGAAAATGGCTAATTGAGCCCAATTTGGACATTTTCACTTAGTGGTGTACTCACTTTTGTTGCCAGCAGTTTAGACATTAATGGCTGTGTGTTGAGTTATTTTGAAGGGATAGCAAATTTACACCGTTATACAAGCTGTACACTCACTACTTTACATTGTAGCAAAGTGTAATTTCTTCAGTGTTGTCACATGAAAAGATAGAATAAAATATTTACAAAAATGTGAGGGGTGTACTCACTTTTGTGAGATACTGTATGTGCCACGTCGGCGGGAAGTGGTCAAAACCCTCAGAACATTATATATATTTTCTACTTGCAAAGGCCTGGTAGCAGGGACGTACGTACGTGGGCCACCATTGCAACCCGGTCCCATGCTCCGGGGGGCCCATGAGGCCCCCCCTGTATGCCTGGAGAGGAGGGCGTTAGGGGCAGCAGAACGTAGAGGAACCAATACCTCCATGCAGCCATTGAATGCCCACTTCTTCTCCTCTCCCTCCCACAAGCTGCAGGAGGGAAATGGGGAGACCAGTTCCTCCACATGCCGTTCCCGCCACCTCCCTGTCCTGCTGCCCTGGGCCCCTGTGTGCTTCTATGGACCCCCCCCCCCCAGTGTGCTCCTCAGCACCACTCCTTCCCCTGTAGCGCTGCCAGTTTCCCCCTCCCACTTCCTGCCGGCTGCTTCGGGGGAGGGGCCTGTCAGGATGGAGATCGGGGAAGGGGCCGGTAAATGTGTCATTTACTGGCCCTTTCCTTCTCTCAATGAATACAGTAGAGTTAGTGATCGGTAGCTGAGGCATAGTAAACTGTGTTTACTATTCCTTGTTTTATGAATGACTGGGGAGCTCCGTACAGAGCTATTCCTGTTATTTCATTCTGAGGCTGCAGAGAGAGGGACTGATCTGTCCTCAGTCCCTTTCCCTGTTTCAAAAGTGAGACAACAGGGGTTCGTCCCAAAAAATATTTAAAAAATATAAATAAAAAATAAAATTGTAAAAGAATAAGATAAAATGGTAAAAAAAAAAAAACAAACAACTAAAATAAAAAACTACTGACACCAGTGGTGGAACTACCCGGGTCGCAAAGGTTGCACTTGCGATTAGGCTCTGGCGTTGCGCCACTGTGGAGGGACCCCAAGACAGCAGGAAGGTGGCCCGCTGTGGGATTGTAATAAAGAGTTCTACGATGGGAGTAAAGGGCCCTCGTCGGGGGCTAGGCTCTGTTGCTACCTCAAGGGAGCTGTGTGATAGCATAGTGTAAGTGACAGGTTCTCTTTATGGAGATATCAGATCCTAATGTCTCTCTTGTCTTCTGCTCAAGCTGACCAAGCACAGGACTGTGCTTTATCAGCTGTTTACCTTGCTTTACAGCCAGAATGTTGACAGCTGTGAACTGGAAGTGTTCAGAGCAGAGCACTTCTGGGTTCACACTCTGGAAGGGAGATCCACTACTCAGGCTCCCGTCAGCTTGTTTATCCTCTTCAGATTCTGGACATACCACACACATCTAAAGAAAAGAAGAGGCTAAAGAAGTATTGTGGGCACATCCAGTAGAGGCTCGTCCATAAGGGCTGAAGGGGCGGAGCCCCACCAAAAAAATAAGTAAGAAATAAAAATAAAAGATAACTATAATTATTAACCAACAGCCAGCACAGCTAGATAGAAACTCCAAAGAAAAAAAACCTTTGGAATTTCTCTCTAGCTGTGCTTCTGTTGCTAATTGCTGGAATAGACAGATTAGATAAGAAAGAGAAGTGTATTCTACCTAGTAACAGGGCAAACGTCCCAAATCTCACTAAAAAACCCTATCTAGAACACAGTAAAATGAATTCTCCACCCTCATTGGCTGCTTTCCAACATTCCATTCTAATATAGGAGCTTTTTAGGACGTCTGAATCTGCAGACCTTAAACTGCCTAGTCCATTTGGTCTCTGCCTGGGGGGGAGCCAAGATTTTCTCTGCTTGCAGTTACACATTCTAGCCTGCTGTCTAGCCAGCCCCCCCCCCTCCGCAATTCGCACTCCGACACATAGTCTCTACCTCCAGCAGTGCTTCCTCTCTCCACAGGGACCCTTCCCCCACCCACCATCCTGTGCAGAGCAGAGGGAGAGGACATGGAGGAGCCTGCAAGGTCAGATCTCACACATGACAGGGAGCTCCCAGCAATACACAGGCAGTGATTAGTCTGCATCCATAGATAACAGATAAGGCTGACACAGGTCTTTTCCAAAGCTCAGCAGTAGGATAAGAACTCTGAGCTGGCATGTAAGTCACAGGGAGTTCTCAGGGATACACAGGCAGTAAACTGCAATTAGTCTGCTGACATTGGGGAACCACAGAGCTCAGCAGCACCGCACACCCTCAGCTCTTCATGCTTTACTGTTTAACAGGCAGCTTTTATCAACACAACAACTCCACTCCTGGTCACTTCTTCATCCCTGCATTCAGTGCAATGTTGGCAATGATTCATGACTTGGGCGGCACAGAGGTGTAGTGGATAGCACTTTCATCTAGCAGCAAAAGGGTCGCTGGTTCGAATCCCGACCACAACACTACCTGCCTGGAGTTTGCATGTTCTCCCTGTGCCTGTGTGGGTTTCCTCCGGGTACTCTGGTTTCCTCCCACACTCCAAAGATATGCTGGTAGGTAAATTAGATTCTGTCTAAATTGGCCCTAGTATGTGTATGAATGTGAGTTAGGGTCCTTAGATTGTAAGCTCCTTGAGGACAGGGACTGATGTGAATGTACAATGTATATGTAAAGCGCTGCGTAAATTGACGGCGCTATATAAGTACCTAAAATAAAATAAATACATGACTTCCAATGCAGGGACCAAGAAGTCCCCAGCAGTGGAGTTGCTGTGTTGATTGAAGCTGCCTGTGCTCAGCCTCTGTGTATCTCAGCATCAAACAACAGAACAAGAGGAATGTCTAGTCATGACAATTCCTCTACAATAACTGCTTTCCAATGAATGCCATCTTAAATCGCCTGATTTTATAATTACATTTTGAACTTTTTTGACAGATAATGAAGATTTATGTTAGTGAAGCTGCTCAGTTCCAAAAACCAGGGACATTTCTATAGCTCACCTTGTGTCAGGGGTTAGTGGAGGATTTCCAGTGTTCCTATTATAAAATAAGGAATTAGGATGGAGCTTGATGGGATATGAAACCCCACATAATACCAGTCTGTGCTGGGTTCCTGTGCAGACCTCACAGCTCACGTAATTCTTTACCTTTGGGATTTAATGGATGAATGAGCCAGCAATATTTTATTGAGAATTAAGACTGACAGCTGAGTTATACTGTACATTGTGTACAGAGTGGGTGGAGCCTATAAGGGGTGTGGCTTCTAAGAAGTGGGATGGGGCAAAAAGGCGCCTACCATCTTAAAACTTCACCAGCCGCCACTGGGCACAGCTCCCAACTGTCTCTCATTTGAAGGGACTGTTCCTCTTTTGGCCCCAAGTCCCGCTGTCCCTGTTTCCTCCTTAGTTGTGCCTCCTTTTTTTGGCTTGATGCGCAGACCTCTATGTAAAATGTACTAAAGTGCCCTTAAAGTATTTATACCTTGAAATTTTCCATATTTTGTCATGTTACAACCAAAAACGTAAATGTATTTTATTGGGATTTTATGTGATAGACCGAAAATGGCACATAATTGTGAAGTGGAAGGAAAATGATGAATGGTTTTCCAATTTTTTTTTACAAATAAATATGTGAAAAGTGTGGAACCAATTGCTTTCAGAAATCGCCAAATTAGTAAATAGTCCACCTGTGTGTAATTTAATCTCAGTATAAATACAGCTGTTCTGTGAAGCCCTCAGAGGTTTTTTTTTAGAGAACCTTAGTGAATAAACAGCATCATGATATCCCAAATTAAGACCCCTACGGATCAAATATCTTATGAGACGTCAGAGATAGCTAGAGAATTCTGTTCCTTTTATCAAAAGCTTTATCGGTGTGTGATGCAGACATTGACCTGGGTCAGGGCTCCTTGATACGGGACTACCTCACACAGGCCAATCTCCCCAAATTACCCGACTCAGCACTTGCCTCTTTAGAAGCTGATATAACTGCAGATGAACTAAAGTTAGCACTGAAATCCATGACGAAAGGCAAAGCCCCTGGTCCGGACGGTTTCACTGTTACATACTACCGCACATTTCAAGATACCCTTATTCCCTAATTAGCTAGATACACTAGAACTTTGCGCTGAGGGGGCGAACCCGAGACCAGAGACCTTGCATGCACATATTATGGTCTTACCCAAGCAGGGAAAAGACCCCAGCCTATGCAGCAGCTATAGGCCAATATCTTTGCTAAACATTGATGCAAAAGTATACGCTAAGGCCTTGGCTAAGCGCCTTCTCCCCCTCATTCCCCAATGGGTATCCAGCGAACAGACGGGGTTCATCCCCGGGAGGGAAGCACGTGACAATGCGCTCCATACCCTTTCTTTAATGGCCTATGTCCGGACGTCTTCCCAGCCCACCCTGTTTCTTTCGCCCGACGCCGAAAAGGCGTTCGACAGGATGGACTGGGAATATCTAATTGCCACGTTGTCCCACTTCGGAATACAGACAAAAATGCTAAACATGATTAAAGCTCTATATAGCTCACCCACCGCCCAAATACGTATTAATGGCTCTCTCAGTGATCCTTTTACCCTGTTCAATGGCACTAGGCAGGGATGCCCCCTGTCCCCCATCTTATTCGCCCTGTCCCTAGAACCCCTGTTAGCAACAATTCAGCTTAATTCCAACGTCCATGGTATCCATATCAATAATTTCAAACACAAATACGCAGCGTATGCTGATGACATATTATTTTACATTCAACAACCCACGGTAACACTCCCCAACTTACTATTGGCCCTAAAATCTTTCGGAACTATATCCAATTTCAAAATTAACCTCACTAAGTCTGAAATACTTAATATCTCTGTCCCTATGGACGGACAATCTAAAGCCCACTCTTCCTTTCACGTGGCAGTCTCACTCTCTGAAATACCTTGGTCTACATCTAACTTCCTCAATAGCAGATCTATTCTCTGCCAACTTTATTCCACTTCTATACTCAGTCAAGCAAGACTTAAATAGGTGGAATCACCTGGCTTGCTCCTGGTTGGGTAGGATTAACGTAGTGAAGATGAATGTGCTGCCCAGGGTGCTCTTTCTGATGCAGATGATCCCATACAAAATTCCACCAGGGTTTTTCTCTTTGTTATCCTCTGTCATCCTCCGATTCGTCTGGAGAAGGAAACGCCCACGTATCTCCAGAAGGATCCTCTATAGACACAAATGCTCTGGGGGGCTCGCCCTTCCGGACTTTAAGAAATATCACACAGCTGTAATATTACAGAGAATCTCTGACTGGAAACACCATGCTACATCCAAACTATGGGTTCAGCTCGAACGGGACTTATGTAACACAGATCCTTTCATTCAAATCTGGCTACCAAAGGCTTATAGATCAATCCCGACACAAGCATCCCCCCTAACCCGGTCCACCTTGGATGCATGGGACTCTATACACAAAGTGTACGGGTGGTCCCACAATTCACCGTTAATGCCCCTGACGGGCCATTCTTTATTTGTTCCTGGACAACTGGACCCTCGGTTTCGCACCTGGTTACCCAACCCCAACGCACTATTACACCAGGTGATTACCGCAGGAGATATAGCCCCCTTAAGAGCTTTTTTACGGACACCCACACCATCCTTTATGGATCATTGGAGACACTTGCAGCTATGACGGTTCGTTAGGGTGCTACAGAAGTCCCTCCGTTCTTTCTCTGAACTTACACCAATAATAAGAATCCTTGCGTACAACCAGCCACCAACTAATACTATCTCGCTGTTTTACAAAGCTCTGATGGGTCAATCACCTTTCTTTTTGAAAGCATGGGAAACTGACTTACAACAGCCCCTCTCGGATACCCAACGCTCAACGGTCCTACGACTTACCCATGCCTCCTCCATTGCATCCAAGGCAGCTGAAGTCAACTACAAAATTCTGACCAGGTGGCATCTCACCCCCTCCACTCTTCACAGAATATTTCCAGAATCTTCAGCTTTGTGCTGGAGGGGGTGAGGTGAGATCGCCACACACAGCCACATCTGGTGGCAATGCCCCAGGATTCAACCATTCTGGTCCTCAGTTTTACATTGGGTGGAAAAGATTCAGGGCTTCCCCATTAAGAACAATCCTTGGGTCATCCTCTTTCATTGTACAGACGAACCAGTCAGCCGATATAAGAAATCTATGACCCCCCCATCTTCTGAACGCTGCTAAAGCACTTATCCCACGCTATTGGAAAACTGCCACTATCCCCACCATCCAGCAATGGTTGAAAATGGTTGACTATCTATATCACATGGAGGATCTCACCTATTCCCTGAGAGATAGGGCCTCGGCAGCCAACAAGATATGGGCCGGCTGGTTCGCCTTCACATTTACGTCTGATTACTCTGAATTGATGTCTCTTTAACCACTTGCCGACTGCCGATCGGCATCTGACGGCGGCGAAGTGGCTCGTTCCCGCAAAACGCCGTCATACGACGGCGGCTGCGGGAACGAGTTTAGTGAGCGCGCGCGCGCCGCCGGAGGCGCGCCTGCACGCTCACTGTGTTCGGGGAGGGCCAGGGAGCAGGTGCGGTGACTTCGATTGCCGCCGGCTACCCGGGATGGCCCCCCCGGAGCGAAGGAGCGGATGTCCGTGTATGTAAACACGGACCTCCGCTCTGTGTGAGGGGGAAGGGCTGTGATCACAGCCTTCCTGTACGTGAAGGCTGTGACCACTTCCCTTCCCCAGATAGTACAGTCCCCCTACAGTTAGAACACGCCCAGGGAACATAGTTAACCCTTAGAGCGCCCCCTGCAGGTTAACCCCTTCACTGCCAATGGCATTTACACAGTAATCAGTGCATTTTTATAGCACTGATCGCTGTATAAATGCCAATGGTCCCAAAAAAGTGTCAAAATCGTCCGACATGTCCGCTGAAATATCGCAGTACCGCAAAAAATCGCAGATTGCCGCCATTATTAGTAAAAAATAGAAAAAAAATAAAAACCCCAAAAATGAATTCTCATCATCCGTAAACGCGACCACTTTTGCGCAAACCAATCAATAAACGCCGATTGCGATTTTTTTTATCGCAAATATGAGGAAGAATATAAATCGGCCAAAAACGGTGAAAAAAAATGTTTTATTTAATTTTTTTTTTTGGATTTGTATTTTAGGAAAAAGTAAGAAATTTGGGTTTTTTTTGCAAAATTGTTGCTCTTCTTTTGTTTATAGCGGCGATCAGAAATGACGCAGTGGTGATCAAATACCACCAAAAGAAAGCTCTATTTGTGGGAAAAAAAGGACGCAAATTTCGTTTGGGTACAACGTCGCACGACCGCGCAATTGTCAGTTAAAGCGATGCAGCGCCGAATCGCAAAAAGGACTCCAGTCCTAAAGCTGGAAAACCTTCCGGGGCTGAAGTGGTTAAGGTCACAGTTTGCATATGGTTATCAGTGTACAACGTAGACCCTTCCCAGCCCTGGCCATGTATCTTCCCCCTGTATCTCCCTCCCTACCTCTCCTCCCCCCCCCACCTTACCTCCTACTGTGGTTCCCTTCAACTCCACCCTCCCCCTTTAACTCCTTCCTCGCTGTTTTCCTTTTCTCTGCGAATTCTGCTTTTATTTTCCTATCCTTCCTACTGGTATTATTCTTTCTCCTGTCTGGTTGTTTTTTCCCAATAAGTTTGATGTGTCACATGACCCTCTTCCTATTGAAAAAACAAAAGTTGGATTCAAAATGGCCAACTTCAAAATGGCCGCCATGGTCACCACCCATCTTGAAAAGTTTCCCCCCTCACATATACTAATGTGCCACAAACAGGAAGTTAATATCACCAACCATTCCCATTTTATTAAGGTGTATCCATATAAATGGCCCACCCTGTATAAAGGGAAAATAGTGGTCAACTCTGCTTAAACAATTATTTTTTGCATAAATATTCTTTATGGTTCATGTAATGTTGTGGTAGGAGTGTGGCCTTTGCCTACATTATTTGTGCTACATTGTGTCCCTCTTTCCCATCTCGGAAAGTTGGGAGGTGTGACTATGGACAAAAAATAAATAATAAAATAATAAAAATCATAAATAAGTAAAATTAAAGTGGGATCTCACTATGTTATTGGACATTGACTATTTTTAATCCTTATGCTGCTGGCATTAGTAAATAGATAGGAACGTATATCATATGTATTTGTTTTGAATTTCTTTTTTTTTTTTACATTTCTTCAGTTACTTCTTGGTTTCCAGGCCTAGGCAGATGATGTCATACATTCCAGGAGTCTTCAGGAGCGGAGGAGGGGTTTGCTGAGCTAAGCACACCCTCCTGCCTGCATGCCTACGCTAAGGGCAGATGGATTCCTGGAAGTAAATGCTACAGGAATCTTCTGCCCTTATTCAAGATGGCCACGGCCAGAAATCCCAGGAAGATGTTTTTCAAAGTGATTTCTCAACAAAAATAAAGCAGTGAGACATGGATTGGGGAGTTAGCTTTAAATATTAAAAATGAATTAAGGAATAACTAAAGGCAAAACTTTTTTTTTTAGTTTTGGATGGAGTGGAGAGGGATTAGAGCACCTGTCAGTTTTTTATTGCTGTCTGTGCCCCCCGTTAGGGAGATTCCCCCTCTATTTGTCCTGTTTACCATCATCATTGAAAGTGAAAATAAATGAAAATCCCAAATTTTGGGTTGTCCCCAGAAAAGTAATAGAGGGGGGAAATCTTCCAATGGGGACACTAGTTCTGGTGATCTGGGGGTCCCCAAGGAATTCCCTTAATTTGCAGAGATTTCCTCTCACTGTTTGGCTTTGGGACAGGAAATTAAGGAAAATCTCCACAATGGGACATACAATATCTCAAAAAAGTAAGTACACCCCTCACATTTTTGTAAATATTTTATTCTATCTTTTCATGTGACAACACTGAAGAAATGACACTTTGCTACAATGTAAAGTAGTGAGTGCACAGCTTGTATAACAGTGTAAATTTGCTGTCCCCTCAAAATAACTCAACACACAGCCATTAATGTCTAAACCGCTGGCCACAAAAGTGAGTACACCCCTAAGTGAAAATGTCCAAATTGGGCCCAAAGTGTTAATATTTTGTGTGGGGCCCGGTTGCAATTGCAACCCCTGTCGTTATGCCCCTGATCCTGTCCCTGTTTAGGATATGTGAATAAAGGATTTTACCGAATTCAAGCTCCTGGTGGTGTGTGGCTAAATTTCTTCTATATCTGTGATTTTGCGGTGGCAAGCCGGGGCCTGCACCCATACTGGATGGTTGTCCACTAATTTCACCTGAGCGGTGTGGACACTCTCTGACACTGTGTTCATTGATGCCAATATTCCCTCCCAGTCTAAGATGTTAATGCCTAAGCACAATTTTGCAACTTTGACATGTGCTAGTAAGACTGTACATATCATCACCGCTACTTTGTGTATCCAGTTGGATTATACCTTGTTTTTTTTTTAGGACAAACTGGGCTTTCATTTGGTGGTAAATGGTAATGGATAACTCCTAATTTTTTTTTTATTATCATAGAAAAACTGGCCCAATAAAGTAAAAAAAAAATAGTGTTTTATATTTCTTGCTACTACCATAACCTACCATCTACCTACCCTTCCAATAAAGCTTTTTTGTAAACGAAAAAAAAAATGTTTTTTTTTTAAATCTTGCCCAAAATATACTGACAATGACCTCTAACCCTGACCTTTTGACCCTTGCTTGACCCAAACTCTGGCATTGACCTAGATAAAACCTTGATCTAGCTATTTTTTAGTTTATTTTTTTTATTTAAATTTTTTTTATACACAATTTTTTTTTCTCTCTGCAAGGAGAGAAAGATACAATGTATCTCTCCTCTCCATTCACAGAGAGAGGAACACAAGTGGCTGATCACTGTGATAACCAATCAGAGGCTATCACAGCGATCAGGTGACCTTGTAACCAAGAGTTCTCCCTCTGAGACCCCGGGCTCTGTGCTGGGAGTGCGCTGTGTGGAGCGCTCCCAGTACAAAGACAGATATGCATATATGCGGCCCCACCGAAAAAAAGCCCAGTCCAGCGGGGCCGTATATATATATACGCATACTGTCGGCGCAAAGTGGTTATGCAGTTACCTTTACTTAAGGTAAAGGCTGTTGGATGCCCTCTTGGCAGTGTTTTTTGATTGGTCCCAACCTCTGCAACTGTCACATTTGCTGGATAGCTCTACCTGCATGTGATTGTATACAATAGTATAGTTAACCACTTGACATCTGGAAGATTTACCCCCTTCATGACCAGGCCATTTTTTGTGATATAGCATTGCATTACTTTAACTGACAATTGCACAGTCATGCAACGCTGTACCCAAATAAAATGAATGTTCCCACAAATAGAGATTTTTTTTGGTGGTATTTAAAGCTGAGTTTCACCCTTTCCTTATGTTTATTAAAAGTCAGCAGCTACAAAAAGTGTAGCTGCTGACTTTTAAAAAACAGCCACTCACCTGTCTCCCGGTCCAGCGATGGAGCCGCACGGAGCCTCGCTCCTCTCCCCCTTTCCTCCGCGGCGCCGGCACCCGGCCGCAGCTTCACGGTTGGGCGCACACTGCGCATGCGCGAGCGGCGCTGCTCACTGGGATTGGTCCCGAAGTCTTCTAGGACCTGTCCTGTGTCCCAGAAGACTTCGGGAGGGAGGGGGAAGGAGACCTTCCACTTCTAATCGCCTAAGACGACCGGGGCGGAAGTACCCCAAAAAATCGGGTATCCCCACCCCCCCTCCTCCTCAAAAGCTCAGTTTCAGCAACCGGAGCTGGGGAGGAGGTCTTAAAGCGGAAGTTCCACTTTTGGGTGGACCTCCGCTTTAATCACCTCTGCAGTTTTTTTTTGTGCTATAAACAAAAAAGACCGACAATTTAGAAAGAAAAAAACTATATTTTTTCTTTCTGCATATAACATATAAAACATATTATCCAATAAAAAATGTTACATTTCTTCATCAGTTTAGGCCAATATGTATTCTGCTACATGTTTTTTGGTAAAAAAAAATCCTACTAAGCGTATATTGATTGGTTTTCGCAAAAGTTATAATCTCTACAAACTGTGGGATAATTGTATTTATTTATTTACTAGTAATGGCAGGGATCAGCGACATGTAGGAGGACTGCGATATTGCAGCGGACAAATCAGACACCGTGGGGTTGATTTACTAAAGGCATATAGACTGTGCACTTTGCAAAGTGCAGTTGCTCCAGAGCTTAGTAAATGAAGCAAAGCTTCACTTTGCAAAGAATAACCAATCACGTGCAAGGAAAATTTTTAAAAAATGCATTTTTGATTGCACGTGATTGGATGATGGAAGTCAGTAGAGTTTCTGCGCATTCACTAAGCTCTGGAGCAACTTCTCTTGCAGAGGGCAACTGCACTTAGCAAAGTGCACAGTCTATTTCCCTTTAGTAAATCAACCCCTAAGTGACACCTTTGTCACTTTTTGGGGACCAGTGACACCAATACAGTGATCAGTGCTAAAAATATACACTGTCACTGTACTGATGACACTGGCTGGCAAGGGGTTAACATCGGGAGCCATCAAAGGGTTAAATGTGTGCCTAGCCAATGTTTTACTAAACTGTGGGGGAGGTGCTTTCACTAAGGAAAACAGGGCTGGGACAAGGGGTGGGTAGGAGGGGCGGCTGCCCTGGGCACTGTGGTTTCATGTGAGTAGGGGGCGCTGCAAAGAGATTGAGGGGGAGGGGATTTGTGTTGGGAGAGGAAATTTAGGAGGGGTGGCAGGGGGGTAAAAATTGCTAGGAGTGGTGATTTAGGGGGATTTGTGCTGGGAAGGGTAATGGGGGCAGATGATTTGTGCTAAGAGGGGGGATTTTGGGGGTTTGTGCTAGAAGAGGTGATATGTGAAAGGCGGAGGAGAATTGTGCTAGGAGGGGAAATTTTGGTTTTGAGGGGGATTTGTGCTAGGAGGGGAAATGTAGGGGGTAGATTTGTGATAGGAGAGGGGATTTGGAGTGGGGGGCAAGAGGATGTGTACTGGGTGGGAAAAATTTGAGGGGTAGAGGATTTGTGCTATGAGGGGGTGACTTTTATTGGGGAGGGGCATTTTTGTTGGGGGGATTTGGGATATAGAGGCAAATATTTGTGCTGGGGGGGTTTCAGCAGGGGGGTGGATTTGTACCTGGGGGATTTATGCTTAGGGGTAAGCATGCATATTAGTGCTCAATACATCTTAAGGGGTGGAGGGGGGCGCAGTTTGGTATGTTCACCCTGGACCCTAGATTACCTTGTTCCGGCACTGAGCGGAAAGTATAGATCCATGTCCTTGCTTTGCAGGAACACAGGATCAATGCCTCCCCTCCTGACAGAACGGCGATCTGCCTTGCTTACATAAGCAGACCACCGTTCTGGCTCTGTCCCGAAGGATCGGCGATCAGCTCCCGCTGTGTGTATAATCACAGCAGGTGTGGGCCGCCGGCGGCGCACATTCTAGCCCTAGACCCACAAGTGTCGGATTACGTACTTAACCACTTCCAGACTGCCCGCCGTCGTTATATGTTGGCAATTTGACATTGAATACCATTGTTAGGGGAGAAGATAGCTGCCATAACCCCGGTATTTTGTTAAACGGCGGGCGGTCCGCTTTCACATAAAAGTGGTCTCTGCGGCGGATTCACCCTGAGATCACTTTTATCGGTGGAGGGAGAGGTGCCCACCCCCCTCCCGCCGTTCCCCGGTGGTCTCTGGCACTTACCGGTGCCAGAGTACCGGGACGATCCGATCCTTTCCCCTGCTGGGCATGAAGTTGAGTGAGGGAAAGATGGCCCCCCACTTGGCTCCATAACATTGGATGATGGAAGCGATGTCAAACGTCACTTCCGCCCAATGCTCTTAAAGGGGAATGTGTGTAAATGTGAGATCTGAGGTCTTTTTTACCCCAGATCTCACATTAACCATTTGCCAACCAGCCACCAGCGGCAGGTCGGCTCTGCTGCGCGAATCATGCACAAACTGCTGCGGCGGTTCATGCACGAGCGATAGGGGGCACCACGGGAGCGTGCCCGCCGGTCGGGCAGACTCGATGTCCGACAGCGACCCGCGATCACCTAGTATAGAGACAGAACAGGGATCTACCAATGTAAACAAGGCGAATCCCCGTTCTGCAAGGGGACATGGCAAAGATCTACTGTTCCCAGAAATCGGGAACCGTGCTCTTTGCCATGTCCCTGCCAGGCCAGCCCCCACACAGTTAGAACACACTGAGGGAACACACTTGACCCCTTGATCGCCCCCTACAGTTAAACCCCTTCCCTGCCAATGTCATTTTTACATTGATCAATGCATTTTTATAGTACTGAGCAATGTAATAATGTCCCTGGTCACCAAAAAGTGTCATTTGGGGTCAGATTTGTCCGCCGTAATGTCGCAGTCCTGCAAAAAAAAATAGCAGATCCAAGCAATGGTTATAACATTACCCAAGCCAGGGAAAGATCCTACAACACCCCAAAATTTTAGACCAATTTCTTTATTAAACAATGACATCAAAATATATGCAAAACTCCTAGCTACTAGACTACAAGGAATTCTCCCCTCACTTATCGATTCGGATCAATCAGGTTTTACAAAGGGGCGTCAGACCACGGATGCCACAAGACGATTGATTAACATCATCCACTGCGTCAACCAACAAAAAAGGCCTTCTCTGCTCCTAGCTTTGGATGCAGAGAAGGCCTTTGATCGCATTCACTGGGGATATCTAAATAACACTCTATCGGCTTTTGGATTTGAGGGCAATATAAAATAAGCAATACTAGCATTATACACTACGCCCTCAGCCAGAGTTTATACATCAGGCGTATTGTCCTCTCCCTTCAAAATCACAAATGGGACCCGCCAGGGGTGTCCCCTTTCACCTTTGATCTTTAATCTATTAATGGAGCCCTTAGCCACCCATATCCGTAATCACCCTAACATAACTGGTTGGAGAGGTAATACGTTTTCCCATACCATTAGCTTATTTGCAGATGATATAATACTCATGCTCACAGATATAGAAAAATCCCTGGCTTCGTTACATGACGCCTTGAAAATATTCAATCAAATTTCGTATTATAAAGTTAACGATACTAAATCATATGTGCTGGGTTTGGGTGTCCATCAACAAATTAAACAGAAACTTATAAACTCCTTCCCTTATGTATGGAATGATAAGGGGATAAGGTATCTGGGAATAACATTAACTCCTAAAATGAATGACTTATTTAAGGAAAACTACAGCCCGATACTGCAGGAACTCCTGACAAAACTCAAAAACATAGCCATAGACGAATTGTCCTGGTCGGGAAGATTAGCTGCATTCAAAATGACCATACTACCACAATTTCTTTATATATTCAGAACAGTACCCATCCCAGTGCCCAAGTCCTATTTTGCCAGAGCACAAACTATGATAAACCAATTCCTTTGGAGAGGGAAGAAGGCACGGTGCGCATTTAGGAACCTGACCAATACAAGGGAGGCTGGAGGAGTGGGGTTAACAAACCTGAAGGATTACTATACAGCAGCGATTCTAGTTCTTGGAGGCACACACACATGTCAAAAAAGTGAACAAAACCCTATCCCCCACAATAATAGCTTCCTTAACAATGTGGCAAAACTTGAATGCGGCCTCACTCATAGACGGTAAACTAACAACCATGCCAATGTCAATGAACTGTATTCCAATATTGGTCCCCAATATCACAGTTACACCCTGGGTACAAAGAGGGATAAAACAAATAGATGACATATCAGTGGGCCCGGCCATCAAAACATTCAGAGCATTACAATTAGAATTTGGGCTACCCAGCTCTGAATACTACACATACGTAAGACTGTCTCACTTTCTGCAATCTAACACCAAATCAATAATATCTCTTCCGTCGCAAATAGTTCACTATTATAAATTGAGAGAATCTAAAACAAATGGAATCTCATTATTTTACAAAACCATAGATAACAAAAATATATTCACCAAAAACCAATACATTAGGGCATGGGAAAAAGACCTTAAATCAGAATTCTCGCCAGAACAATGGCAAAAAGCAATCCAAATATCATATAAAACAACCAAAAGCGCCAATACTATAAACCTAACGAAAAACGGTAACAAGACCGCTCTTAAGACTAAATTCCAGAAAAAGGGTACGGGATTACATAACCAAAAACCACTTATATAAAAACAATAGATACCAAAACATTTTATTACTCTAAGGTAAACAAAATCTAAGAGAGTTAAATATTATCACTTGATAAACGCTGCCTTCTCTATAATAACTAAACCACAATCTAACGTCTTTCACTCTGTCAGAATGCATACACATCATAAGTCTCGACCCATCGGGTTTAAGATTAACAT
>BLSH010207573.1:216600-226851 GCA_018402905.1 Glandirana rugosa | reverse complement strand
TGCTTTTGGCCGCAAAGTTCTGCAGGCGGCAGTGTAGGCGCGTCTGGCGCCTCCTCAGAGGTTCACTTGGGTACAGTTGTTTTGCGTTTACCCACCCCTCTTTTTTGACACAGCTTGGGGACGTCCCCACAAAGTCATGAAGAGCAGCGTCTGTCAGTGAACGTAGGAGAAAAAGGGATTTTATTATAACTTACCGTAAAATCCTTTTCTCAGAGTTCACTGACAGACGCAGCACCCACCCCTCTGGGCTCTGTTTTGGTACGGCTTGTGTACAAACTGGAGAGCTCCTCTGTGAGGGGGGGTTTTAATGTAGGAAAAGAGGACGGCCCCCAGGGGAGGGGCCAGCTGATTTCTTTTCCCTGCCTAGTTAACTCCTGGTAAGACGAACATAAAACCCCACAAAGTCATGAAGAGCTGCGTCTGTCAGTGAACTCGGAGAAAAGGATTTTACGGTAAGTTATAATAAAATCCATTTTTTTCACCGGTTTTCGCCGATTTATATTCTTCCTCATATTTGTGATCAAAGAAATCGCAATCGGCGTTTATTGATTGGTTTGGGCAAAAGTGGCCGCGTTTACGGATGGTGAGAATTCATTTCTGGGGTTTTTATTTTTTAGTAGTAATGGCGGCGATCTGCGATTTTTAGCGGTACTGCGATATTGGGGCGGACATGTCGGACATTTTTGACACTTTTTTGGGACCAATGACATTTATTCAGCGATCAGAAATTTATATGTCCACTGGTTACTGTATAAATGTCATTGGCAGTGAAGGGGTTAACCTGGGGGGGAGAGCTAGGGGTTAAGTGTTCCCTGGGTGTGTTCTTACTGTGGGGGGGTTGGGCTACCATGGGCATGAGAGATCTAACTGATCCCAGTGACAGGTATCAGTAGATCACCCATACCCGCACTAACAGAACGGGAAACCGCCGTGTTTACATCAGCGGTTCCCCGCTCTTTGCCTGTGGCCACTCATTGCGGCTTGCCGGCGGACATCATCCGCCCGAGCCGCGGGCACACCCCTCAGAAGTGCGGCGGGCGCGCGCCCCCTAGTGGGAAGGCGGTGGGGAAGTAGTTAAAATCCCTTACGTTGGAGGGTCAATTCTCTTTTGTTGACGAATTTGTATAGGCAGAATTTATATCAGCTTGATGTACATTTTTATATTGTATGTAGCTTATACGGCTATGTATGTTGTTTATTGGCTTGCTATTTCAAATTGTTTTTATACGTATGTGTTAGTCTATCTAACAAATTATTTTATCATCCACGTATCCTGCCTCATACAAAGTCCCATGGGCAAATATTTTCTGTCTTGGCATGTATCGGGATGGAGGCATAGCATTATTGGTACCAGATAGCAATATTTCTATGTATGTATGTATATGCTTTACGACAGTCCTGATTGAAATGAATGCTTACAGTTGTGCTCATAAGTTTACATACCCTGGCAGAATTTGATTTCTTGGCCATTTTTCAGAGAATATGAATGATAACACAAAAACCTTTTGCAAACTGTTGGAGCTACATAAATCCTGTATAATAATAATAATAATAATAATAATAATAATAATAATAATAATTTCTTTCACTCATGGTTAGTGTTTGGCTGAAGCCATTTATTAGTCAACTGTGTTTACTCTTTTTAAATCCTAATGACAACAGAAACTACCCACATTACCCTGATCAAAAGTTTACATACCCCAGTTCTTAATACCGTGTATTGCCCCCTTTAACATCATTGACAGCTTTTGAAGTCTTTTGTGGTATTTGTGGATGAGGCTCTTTATCCTCTCAGATGGTAAAGCTGTCCATTCCTCTTGGCAAAAAGCTTCCGGTTCCTGAAATTCTTGGGCTGTCTTGCATGACCTGCACGTTTTTTGAGATCTCCCGAGAGTGGCTCAATGATATTGAGACTGAGATGGCCACTCCAGAACCTTCACTTTATTCTGCTCTAGCCAATGACAGGTCGACTTGGCCTTGTGTTTTGGATCATTGTCATGCGGAAATGTCCAAGTACATCCCATGCGCAGCTTCCTGGCTGATGAATGCAAATGTTCCTCCAGTATTTTTTGAGAACATACTGCATTCATCTTGCCATCAATTTTGACCACATTTCCTGTGCCTTAGTAGCTCAGACATCCCCAAAACATCAGCGATCCACCTCCCGTGTTACAGGGGCCTTGTTGACTACTCTCCAAATAGTGTTTATGGTTGTGGCCAAAAAAGCTTAATTTTGGTCTCATCACTCCAAATTACTTTGTGCCAGAAGGTTTGAGGCTTGTCTCTGTGCTGTTTGGCGTATTGTACGCAGGATAATTTGTGGCATTTGTGTAGTAATGGCTTTCTTCTGGCGACTCGACCATGCAGCCCATCTTTCATCAAGTGCCTCCTTATTGTGCATCTTGAAACAGCCACACCACATGTTTTTCAGAGAGTCCTGTATTTCACTTGAAGTTATTTGTGGGTTTTTCTTGGCATTCCTGGCAGTTGTCGCTGAAATTTTAGTTGGTCTAAGTGACCGTGGTTTGGTTTCAACAGAACCCCTCATTTTCCACTTCTTGATTAGAGTTTGAACACTGCTGATTGGCATTCTCAATTCCTTGGATATCTTTTTATATCCCTTTTCCTGTTTTATACAATTCAACTACCTTTTCCCACAGATCCTTTCACAATTATTTTGCTTTCCCCATGACTCAGAATCCAGAAACGTCAGTGCAGCACTGGATGAGAGATGCCAGGATCTGTCAGGAGTCCAGAAGCTCATTGACCTTTTATACACACACTAATTACAAGCAAACGGATCACAGGTGAGCAGAGGCGTAACTAGAACCTTCAGGGCCCCGGTGCAAGAAATTATGAAGGGCCCCCTGACCCCTGGCCAGGGCCCTTCCCTCTTCCCACTGATCCTGGGGCCCTTTACTCCTATCGTGGGTCCCTTTATTACGGTACTGCAGTGGGGCCCTTTCACAAGTTCTGCAGCAGGCCCCAGGGGGACCAGGGAAGCACACAGGGACCCTGGGAACAGCAGAAGACAAGTAAACTGGATAGAGGAAAATGGAGGAGATTGGTTCCTCTAAATGCCACCCCCGCCATCCCTCCTATTCAGGTGTACAAGGGAGGCACATGGGCCCCCTGGACCATGGGGCCCGGTTGCAATTGCAACCCCTGCAACCCCTATCGTTACGCCCCTGCAGGTGAGGATGGTTACCTTTAATAGCCATTCAAACCCCTTTGTGTCATCTTGTGTGCATGTTATCAGGCCAAAATCACAGGGTATGTAAACTTATAAGCACAACTGTATATTTGGACACAGGCACAATTTTTATACTTTTGGGTCTGTATGCCACCAGCATAAAATTAAAATGAAACAATCCAAATAAATTTTAAGTGCTGACTTTCAGCTTTAATTCAAGGGGTTGAACATAAATAGCAAGTACAAATTTTAGGAACTGCGACCATTTTTATACACAGTCCCCCATTTTCAGGGGCTCAAAAGTAATTGGACAAATGAATATAATCAGAAATAAAATGTTATTTTTTTATATTTTGTTGAGAATCCTTTACTGGCAATCACTGCCTGAAGTCTGGAACCCATGGACATTACCCAAGACTGGGTTTCCTTCTTTCTGATGCTTTGCCGGGCTCTAAATGCAGCTGTCCTCACTTGTTCTTCTACCTGCTTAATTGATAAAGAAATGGCCATGAAACAACTTTTGATTCAATTGTCCAATTACTTTTGGTCCCTTGAAAAAGGGGGAATGCCTATTCTTAAGAGCTGTAATTCCTAAGCCCTTCCTCCGATTTGGATGTACATCCCCTCAAATTAAGCCTGAGACTGTCCACTTCCAGCCCATATCCATTATATAACTATAGCTTGAATAGGTTTTGGTAAATACCTGAAAAAACTAAAATTGTGCCTGTGTCCAAATATATATGGGCCTAATTGTATATAGTTGTATATAAAATTCACTTTTTATCTTTCAAAAAGTGTTTTACAATGCTAAACCTTTCATCCAATTTCTAAATTGCTGCATATTTAAATTTCAAAAGCCAATATAAAGGAACAGTAGTGGTTAAAAGAAAGCACTTGTGGGTTTAAGTAATTACTGTATTGTTTTTTTTTTTGTATAATTCTCCTTTAAGGGGGTGTGGCAGGGGGTGTGTCCTATGCCCACATCCCTTTTGTAATAGGTGTCCCTCATTCCCATCTCAAAATGTTGGGAGGTGTGCAAACAGGCCCGGCAGGGAGGCTCACCTGACCGGGGTACCTGCAACAGTTCAGAGCAGAGACAGCGGTGTGTGGATTCTGAGCTGACGACAGCATCTGCTATGAGGGATGGAGTGCAGCCTGGCCGGTCCAACCCAATGGGAAAGCTTCCTCAGAAGGTTGGTATGAAATACACTATATTGTCAAAAGTATTGGGACACCAGCCTTTAACACACACATGAACTTTAATGGCATCCCAGGCTTAGTCCGTAGGGTTCAATATTGAGTTGGCCGACCCTTTGCAGCTAGAACAGCTTCAACTCTGCTAGGGAAGCTGTCCATAAGGTTTAAGGTTGTGGGAATGTTTGATAATTCTTCCAGAAGCATTTTTGGGGGACCACACCTGTCTTGGAACCTTGGCCAAGCTATTTTTGTGAGTATGGGGCTGTTGCATATGGGCTCCTGCTCTCAGATTGTGACATTTCCAATTGTTACTTTGTTTCATAGATATACTGCACCTAAGATCTACTCCTGAGGAAGCGAGCACGGACTTGCGAAATGCATTAATTTATGGATGCCTGTATGGATATATTTTGTATATTTTACCATTTTTAACAATGTATCAACGTTTTGATACATTTTGGATTGTATGTCTCCTTCATAAATCTTGGCTCAAATGTTCATGTATTTGCTGATCAACTCAATAAATGATGTTTTTTATAGATATTTATATGTGCTTTTCTGGCCCCCGTTCCCACCTCACTCAAAGTCCCATGGGCTATTTTTCTCCTTTATTGCAAATTATTAGGGATGGAGGTGTGTTACGGGTAGCATCAGACCTGTCCTCTCTTTTCAGCATTTGTGAGGTCAGGCACTGATGATGGACGAGAAGGCCTGGCTTGCAGTCTCCACTCTAATTCATCCCAAAGGTGTTCTATCGGGTTGAGGTCAGGACTCTGTGCAGGCCAGTCAAGTTCCTCCACCCCAAACTCACTCATCCACACTATATTGCCAAAAGTATTGGCGGAGGGGGGGAGGATTATGGTGTGGGGTTGTTTTTCAGGGGTTGGGCTTGGCTCCTTAGTTCCAGTGAAGGGAACTCTTAAGGCGTCAGCATACCAAGACATTTTGGACAATTTCATGCTCCCAACTTTGTAGGAACAGTTTGGGGATGGCCCCTTCCTGTTCCAACATGACTGCGCACCACTGCACAAAGCAAGGTCCATAAAGACATGGATGAGCGAGTTTGGGGTGGAGGAACCTGACTGGCCTGCATAGAGTCCTGACCTCAACCCGATAGAAAACCTTTGGGATGAATTAGAGCGTAGACTGTGAGCCAGGCCTTCTCATCCAACATCAGTGCCTGACCTCACAAATGCTCTTCTGGAAGAATGGTCAAACATTCCCATAGACCCTCCTAAACCTTGTGGACAGCCTTCCCAGAAGAGGTGAAGCTGTTATAGCTGCAAAGGGTGGGCCAACCCAATATTGAACCCTACAGACTAAGACTGGGATGCCATTAACGTTCATGTGTGTGTAAAGGCAGGCGTCCCAATACTTTTGACATAGTGTATGTCATATGTCATGTTAATGTCACAAGAAAACTGTAATCTTTCATATTTACAGCCACTGGGGAAGATTTACTAGAATTGGTGCACACCGAATCTGGTGCAGCTGTGCATGGTGGCCAATCAACTTCTAACCTCAGCTTGTTCAATTAAAGCGGACTTCCACCCAAAAATGGAACTTCCGCTTTAAGCACTCCTCGCCCCCTTACATGCCACATTTAGCATGTAATTTTTTTTGGGGGGGAGTGGGTACCCCATTTTCAGAGGGACTTCCTGTCCCTCTTCCTCTTTCCTCTTCAGGGCTGCCTAGGCGACTCCTCCTCTCCTCCTAGGCGGCCCCTCCCTCCTGACAATCCTCTGGGTCACGTCACAGGTCCCAGAAGATTGCCTGGCCATTGGGAACGCGCAGCGCGACTCGCGCATGCGCAGTGTGTGCCAGGCCGTCAAGCCACGGCCGGTGCCCACACTTGCAATGTCGCCGCCGCGGGGAGGAGGGGGAGACGAGCGAGGCTTCGGGTGCAGCCATCGCTGGACCGGGAGACAGGTAAGTCACTTTTTATTAAAAGTCAGTAGCTACACTTTTTGTAGCTGCTGACTTTTAATAAACGAAAAAAACGAGTGGAACTTTAAGCTATGACAATAAAATCTGGAAGCTGATGCAGAGCTGCACCACATTTTGCACTCTCCGGGTTTTGTAAATCTCCGTCACGGTTTTGCTTCCATGGTTGGACCCCTGAAACATATGCCTCTGTCACTGTTTTTGAGGCATGCAAATTTGTAAGGTTTGACATGTTGGGTATTTATTTACTGTGCAATTTTAGCTTTTATATATTTTAAAATTTTAGCCCGGGTTCACACATGTGCGATCTCAGAGATCGCATGTGATTCGCACCCACACTGCAGGTGCCGATCACATGCGATCTCTGAGCAGTGCGAGTTCAGCCATACAGTTGTATGGCTGAACTGGCATTAGATTCGCAAAAAAAAGTGCATGTACCTTTAATTTCCCGCACTAGAATCGCATCGCATGGGTGTTCTCACCCATGTGATCCGATTCATGTGCGAGTGCACAAAACTGAACCAAACTGGGGGTGTCATTAACTTTGTAATGAAACCCGCAGCAGTTCGCAGAAGGCAGTGTGAGCGGACTGCGGGAGAGGTGCGATGCGGGAACCGGCTCTATAATCGCGCCAATTCCCGCATCACACAAGTGTGAACCAGGGCTTCGGCTCCATGCACACTGGACGCTTTTTCAACCTCCCCTGAACGATTTTATTGACAGCTAGAAACCGACGCTTAAAACAGCCGTTTAGCCGCGTTTTACATGCCGCCTTTTCCCGCCTTCGCGTTTAGAAGTGTTTTTTTTTTTCAGTGGATCAAAAACGACCAACAACGCTGGTGAGCCACGTTTTTGAGTGTTTTTGGACGTTTTTTTTTTTTTTTTTTTTTTTGTTTCAATTATTGTTTATTGAAATGAAAATAACAGACGTTACATCGGTTTTTACAAAATACAGCGCAAGAATAGAAAAAAGTTGAACAATAGGCTGTAGACAATAGCTGGGGTTGTAGGAAACATAAATCAATATCAAATATTGTATACCGGTTATTGTAGTAGTGATTACATAGGAATAAATCACCTAGATCTAATCTTCTGAGTGGTTAGGAAAAAGCTGTTTGACATGGAAAGTTTGTTTGTATTGAAGGATATATGGCGAATAAGGTGTTATGATCTTTGTATTTGTAATGTACTATATTATGATGTACCATTGTGTAGAGGAGGATTGGGTTTTAGAGTGGGGCTATAGTAAAGGCCTAAATTGTGGGGTGATGGTCCTAATAGCGATTGACTGTGTGTGTGAGGTGCTAAATTTTAGTTATTAGTTAGCTTGTTAAGTTGGCGTAGGTGTCTGTTGTCTTAAACATTTCCCAAGATTTCCAAATCTTATGGTATTGTGTGTTGTTTTCTCTTTTAATGGCAATTATTTCTTCCATTTCTTTTATTTCCTCTATTTTTTTAATCCATTCTTTGATGGATGGTGTTTTTGTTGTCCTCCATTTTGGGGGGATGAGGGCTCTGGCCGCATTTAGCATATGTCTAGTCAGGGAATGTTTGTAAGATCTATATGATATGTTGTTAATATTTAAAAGACATGAGGGAGCATCAAGTTTGTTTTGGGTGTTTGTTACTGATTTGATAAGATCTGTGACTTTGACCCAATAATTTTGAATTTTGTGGCATGACCACCAAATATGCGTAAAAGAGCCTTCTTCCTTTAAGCACCTCCAGCATTTATCACTTTCCTGAGGTTTCCACCTCTTGATACAAGCAGGGGTAATATACCACTGAGTGCGTATTTTATAGGATATTTCCTGTATACGGGTGCTAAGGGAGCACTTATGGGTAAACGTACATGCCTTTTCCCATTGGGATTCCGATATACGGATACCCAGATCCCGCTCCCAAATACTTTTGTATTTGTCAGCTGATTCGTTTGGTGGTTGAGATATCCATTTGTATATTAGTGAGGTGGCTCCTTTGAGAGGCTCTTGGTCATAACAGATTTTTTCAAATGCAGTTAGTGATCTTGTCATGTCGCTTGGGTTTTGTTTCTTTTTTTTCTGTATAAAGTCTTGTATCTGTATGAAGGTCCAGATGTTAAGTTTATTCTCCAGAAGTATAGATTGAAGAGCTTGATGGGGGATTATGTTTTTATTTTTGATACAGTTATGAATCAGTAACGGTTTCCCTTCTTTTGTATATAGTTTTTTTGTGTTGTGTGATCCCAGGGGGAAATCTGGATTTCCTGTGATTGCTGTTAACGGTCCATTAATGGAGGATATTTGGTGTGTTGTGAAGTTTTTCTGGCATATTTTTAATGTGGTATTTATCAGTGGATGGGATTTAATTTCCATGGGGTAGTGTTTAGGCGATGACCATGGGAGAAAGCGTATGAGTGAATTTGAGTGGCTCATTTCCAAATTTACCCAATCTTTGTTTTTGGAGTGGCAGTGCCAGTCTATGAGTCTGATGATATGAGAGGCATAATAATATTTTTGAAAGTCAGGGACTCCCATGCCTCCCTTGTTTTTGGGAAAAGTCAGAAGTCTCAAATTAATTCTGGGTTTCTTGTGGAAGCAAATGAAGTTTCTTAAGGTTTTGGTCAGTCTTTTGAAAAAAGTGGGTGGGATATCAATAGGTAGGGCATGAAATAAGTAGAGGAATCTTGGGAGTACTGTCATTTTTAATATGTTTGCCCGTCCGAACCATGAAAATTGTTTTGTGTCCCATTTTTTGAGGTCTTGTTCAATTTTTTTGAGTAGGGGGGTAAAATTGTGGTAGAATAGGTCTTTCAGGTTGGGTGTTAGTTTGACTCCCAGGTAATTTAAAGCAGTCGATTCCCATTTATATGGACAGTTCTGTTTAGTCAAGTTTTCTATTTTTGGTGATAGTGTTAGATTAAGGGCTTCTGATTTAGAGCTATTGATTTTGAAGTTGGCAATATATCTGAAAGTTTGGAAGGATTCGTTTAAATTGGGGATGGAGATGTGTGGACTGGTAATGAAGAATAAGAGGTCGTCTGCATAAGCAGCTAGTTTAAATTCTCTGTCATTCGTTGTATATCCCTTTATGTTAATGTTATCGTTTATAGATCTTATTAACGGTTCTAGTGAAAGGATAAATAATAATGGGGAGAGGGGACAGCCTTGTCTTGTGCCGTTTTGGATCTGGATAGGGTCCGATAGGTAATTGTTAACCTTGACTTTGGCTGTTGGGTTTTTGTATAGTGATTTGATCCAGGACATCATCTTGCTTCCTAGACCAATGTGGGCGCACGTGGCAAACATGTAATCCCATGCCACTCTATCGAAGGCCTTCTCTGCATCTGTTGACAGGAGAAGGCCCTCAGTTTTGCTTTGGTTTATTTTGTGTATTAGATTCAAAGATTTGATGATATTGTCTTTGGCCTCCCGGCCTGGCATAAAGCCTACCTGTTCTGGTCCAATTATTTTAGATAGTAACGGTCTTAGTTTGTTTGCCATGATTCCTGCAAGTAATTTAAGATCTAGGTTTAAAAGTGAGATGGGTCTATAGTTGGTGCATTTTTTGTGGTCCTTATTAGGTTTGGGTATTACTGATATTTTGTTTTTTACGTGGTTGATATCTGGGTAGAGTGAAAATTTGGATCTAGAATTTAATGAACGTCCTTAGTACCGTTTGTTTGATTCTGGCAATGATAGATTTTATTAACCTGGTCTTGTCCATCCGAAATACGGTCCGGCCCTCCGGTTTCTGTTATAGTAGTTTAGAAACTTAGATTATGTGTTTTATTTGGTTTCGTTTTGACTCCCGGAAGAGGACAGTTGTCTACGTCTCTTCCGGAAGCTATCTCACCGTACCCTAATGTACAAACGGTGCACGCGGGTGTAACCAGATCCTTCGTTCTACTACAGGACCTAGTTTAGTGATATGTTTTT